>OY755236.1:76025911-76105911 GCA_963576725.1 Azorinus chamasolen | reverse complement strand
AAGTCTTCATTCCGGTTTGATTAGTTAATGCTTTAAAATCCAATTCCGGTTACGTTTGTGAACACCCATCTGTTTCTTTTCAGAACGATGGTTGTCGTTTAACCAATTAAATTCCAACCCGTTTGAGTATTTAACCCCTATACCGCTCTCCGAGACTTGCGTTTGTCATCAACTCGGATGCACATAAGACGCCTAGTAACTCGGCGTTTGATCAGGAGCTAAGCTGTTTGACAATTAGTCAATAGTTTGCAAACGTTTGATTGAATAGAAATTAGTCAAAATTTCCCTCTATATCAAACGTTGAGCGAACATTCGTTTTTCACGACAGGTTAAGTGTTAAATTGATCGTGCGGAAGCCGTTAGGAAAGGTGGACAAAACAAAACTGATTAAAGCACTGTTTTGTCTTGTATACTAACTACAAATTGTTGCAAATGGTTGCTGATGTATAATTACGTCACCTTAAAATGCGAATGGTTCGACTCCAAGACTTGCACGTTTGAAGTTCCATGCGAAGAAGCATTTCCGCTAAGTCAATGTTTTGTAGGTTTGCAGCTCAAATCAGAACATTCTATGAACAGAATGTTATTTGTGTCAAGTATACAAAGGGTTACCTTATTTAGCTTGTAATCATTAACACCTGCATACTTCATTGCATACAAAACAAGATGTAGAATTGATAAACGGAAGAAAATAAAATTCGTACATTGTTTGATCATCAGTCACTACCCAGACGATACACGTAAATATATAATATGCGTTTATGCATAAACTGTATATGTAAGCGAAAACTAAAAGTACATGTATGTGTCATGCAGGAAGCACAACATACAAATCACACGCACAGCAATAGGACAAAATAACAGTAAATTTTCATGCATATCAAAAGAAATATAGAGACGCACAAAAATATAACAAACAATAATGCGAAGACGGAAGTACCGCATTGGAAAGGGTAAAGTTTGCCGACATGTTTATTAATAATAACTGTACTTATTTGATGTACTCGTCTATACTGCAGGAAATATAATTTGTTCTGATCAGTTCTCTACAATTTTCTTCCAATCGCATACTGCATATACGAACGCTACCTGCTCCACTGAAATCTTAACTGAGAAGTTTTATCGCATTTCAACTTTGCAAATTAGATAATATGATATCAGCTTGACTTTGCTTTTACAAACGCGATGTGTGAGATATCGATTCATTACTGATGCAACATCGTAAACAAATGGCAAATGTACCAACTGAAAACCCACAACCACCAGGTTCGTTTTGTTATAGACACGGTAAAAAAGACACATACCGCAACCAACACCAAAGCACCAACAGAAAGCAAGCAACACACACACACACGCACGCACGCACGCACGCACGCACGCACGCACGCACCAAACCGCACGCACGCACACGCACGCACACACACACCCCGGGGGTTTAAACCGGTTCACGGACATCCTAACCTCACACGTATCTCAAAGTCACTCTAATATACGTTTGCCTGACAAAAAATGATCAGACTATTAAATATTAATTTTCTATGGTTATAACAAAGAAATCTAACAATAAGAGTTATTTCAGAATTCCAAAATGGTCTTCCACGTGCTTTTTATCTGGTGCAACCATTAACATATATGACTAAATACTTCATGCATAATGCTGTTGCATACGTAATTAACCTTTTACTCCAGAGATGCGCATGCAAAAGGCATTTAGAAACCCAGTAGTATACTGTCTTTACCAGGACATAAACCTTATTCAAATGCCATTGTAAATATTAAAGTAATTAATATTCACACATATTGCATTTCTTCCATGAATATTGGTGTGTAACGGCTTGACATATTCGGTTATTGGTAATACAGGAATAAAGGACATCCATTATAATGTACATGTGTTTAGTCGTTCTGAAGCTTAAACTTGCAAGGATGAAAGTACAATTGGTCCGAGAATGTAGAAAACACCAATACAGTGTAATACATAGCCTGGTCTCATTAACCACCTCTCTGATTACACTGTTTACAAATGCCAGTTCACCCGTTTCCCAAATTCATAGACATAAACGGTGTAACCAAATATATAAAGAAATTAACTCCAAATTTGCAAATGGCACAGGTTAGTAGTACTTAGTACATATATTTGTTGAATACAAGTAAATGTATGTGTCATGAAAAACACACAGTCGCCCGAACATCATCATTATATAAAAGGAACAATAAATGTATATTCCTATAAAAAACAAAAACTTTGTATGCTTATGATGACACGGGTTGCATAAGGTGTGCGTTTTACAATACGTAGGTTTGTTGAAGATATCTGTTTCAAGTGTGTTTCCTTCTTTTAGTCAAGGGAATCTTATATGGTAATTTGTTTTTGCTTGAATCTAGTCTAAACTTGCTGTCAATGTGGCATCTGTAATAGCCTATGCAAACAGTTTGAATCCAGATGAGACATCAGTAACTAGTCGTTTCATCAGGAGTGAGTGAGTGAATTGGGTTTTACGGCAGCGCGACACTAAATAGGTCATATAGCGCCAACGTCTCATCAGGATCCAAGCTAGGTGTTACTGTTACAGGTATTTAAACGAATATGGTAGAATGTGTTGTTGAATTTAAATGTGATGTTAAAACGTAAAACGTCGCCCTGTACTTCATTTCAGTACTTCTTGTTCTGAAAATTGAATACCGCTTAAGCCGGTGCTAGGGGGCGTGAGCATTGTTGCACATTCAATTACTGCTCATGAACAGACTCAATAAAACCGAGTCTGCAATTTTCTCTTTTTATGTTGCAATTTTTGCTTTCGGGGGATCACCACCCTTCAGAATTTATAATCTTCACAACAGCAGGTGTTAAGTGCTTGTGTGGCGGCCGTAAAACGTCGCCCCGTACTTCATTCTCAGTGTTGTTATACCTTCTGATCCTTCGAGATCATGAATTTCAGTACTTCTTGTTCTGAAAATTGAATACCGCTTAAGCCGGTGCTAGGGGGCGTGAGCATTGTTGCACATTCAATTACTGCTCATGAACAGACCCCATAAAACCGAGTCTGCAATTTTCTCTTTTTGTGTTGCAATTTTTGCTTTCGGGGGATCACCACCCTTCAGATACTACGCATTGCAAAGAATCAAGGATGAAATAAGTTGTACATTTGTTGGGGATTTAATATTTGAATGTTTTGATCCAAAATTATTTCTGGGTGTCGTTGATGGAAATCGTTTGTATCTGTATGAAACCTGGGTACATGTTTAACTGAAGGTTTCAAGAATATGTTATTGCGATTGCTTAAACGGTTGTTTTGACATGCAGGTCCAGCTATAAATGGTATTGATTTCAGGTCATTTACTTCTTTGATGTTAATTACGTAGTTTGTAGCATTTTGGCACCCGGCCTGAATTCTGTGTGTTTTGCGGACCTTTGGAAGCCTGTAATATTGACTTGATTTGGATTAAAATTATTTCCATATATTTATTTTTTTGTTCCGAAGCAATGTTTTTGTATTTTCAATAGTCGGTTGTATTGTATATTCTGTTGTTCATTTGTTTTCTTTCGTTTGTAATATGTTTCATAATTTAATATTATAGCTGTTGTAACGTGTTTGTACTGTGGTGTATTCATTATTACTACAGTCGCTCATTTGTCGGCTTCTTTAATGATGATGAGTTGTTAAGGAATTCACAGCTTGTCTTTCTCAGCGAGTTATGCTGTTTTTAATTGATTGTGGTAATTTTTTATGATCAGTCGCTTGTATTTTGTTATCATCTTTAATAAAGTTATCTAAAGTTAATCATCGTCCTAATAAAGGTATCCAGTAACCTTTATTCTACCATCCTGCTTTTCGTTTTCGTAGAAACAATCTGCTAATAATATTCTTCTTGTAAACTCCGTTAAACCTTTACTAATTTTATAGACAGTTTTCGAGCTAGTCTTTTTCTAAAAGTGATATCTCTTCTGCCGAAAGTGAAGTGGAGGGTTTATTTTTTTGATTACGTTGTTTGGTTACGTTTGTTCGGGGTTTAGTGTCGGGGTATGCTTATATGCTTATATGTTTCCTTGTACATGTCCATGAATGCTTTGTCGTATGTTCTTTCTCCCAAGAATCCTATATACAATCAATTCACAATTTCCACATATTGTGCATTTGTTTCTTTGTTTTACCTCTAAATTTCCTTTTCATCAGTTACCTGATGCTTTCGTATTCTGACTTTCTGTGAATGGTAAATAACCTCATATTTTCTATTTCAACGTGTAATTACATTGTACTCATTAACTGAGGTTAGCGGAGTTTAATTTGGCCATCTGTTTCTGTAACATATTCAGAATTTGGAGGTTTTGGGAATATTGGTGTCATAATGATCCATTTGCCATATGATTCCGCTAATAAGTTGTTCCGGACACGTTGCAAATAATGTGTTTTCCTGAATTCTAAATTTCTGCACAAGTCTGTGTTACTGACAGTTTAATTCTCAGTGCTTCGGCCTTCATGGTATTTCTCTCTGCCTGTGTCCGAGCTTGGTCACTGGTTTGCATTACCTGTGCATCACTGGGCAGATTTGTTGCGTGTGGTTCGTTGGGTATTATCAGCGCTCCTTGGTCCTTGATTTCTTTCAGCAGTGTCTTATTTTCTGCAATTTCATTAAACAGTCTCACGAACACTGTGTTGTCCTTCGCGTCACCGTCCTCGCTAAGTGTTGCTACTAATTCATATGTTTGCTTTGAGTGTCTGGTAATTGTTTGTTTACTCTCTCGAGTCTGCCTGACATCATGTCCAGAAGTGGACATAGTAGTAAAACAAAAGTAATGTCCCACAATGGGATTGTGATAATATTAAAGTGGAAGATATTAATAGCAAGAAATATAAGTTTTGTTTTTCATTCATTGTCCTCAACCGCTTCAATAAATTCACCAGGAGGATTGCAAGTCCGGCGGGGATACCTTTATGTAGAATGTTTGTTTAGCTAGGGTGACTTTGAGATAAGCGTGAGGTTAGAAAGTCCGTAAACCGGTTTAAACCCCCAGTGGTGATTTTGCTGAACTGACCGTGCCAATGCGGTTCTCTCTTTGTCACCATTACTTTGGTTTGTCTTGTGTATTTGTGTTTGTGTTTTGTTCATGTTTGTCTCTGGTGCTCGTGTATTTGTTGGTGTTTTCTGTGTTCTTCTCGTGTGTTTGGTTGTGTGTATGTGTGTGACATGCTGTATATCGATGTGTTGGTGGTGATTGCGTCTTGCATGTGACTTTCTACTGTATGTGTGTATGAGTATAAATTGCTATATCAATTGCTTTTTGTGAGTGTTTTGGTGATGATGGCGTTTTGTGTATGGCTTTTCCTGCTTGACTTTACTACCTTTTCAAATATATTAATATATGTTTGATATAAGAGTGTTTTCTTGCGTTTGTGATTAGGACATCAGTTTTCAGCTGTAGACTTACACAACTTTGTACCTTAATGTTGCAGCTGTTAGAAGACTAGTACTCATAAGTAAATATTAAAGAATAAACATTATCAATTTATCTAGGCCATTCAACGCATATTCCAAATATATGTTAATTTCTAAAAACATATATAGGGGATACACATGTGTTAATATTATTGCAATGCAAAGAATGTCACGTGAAAAGAATCATCACTTCATTCCAATATATCGTCATCATTAAGGTACTGTTCATAAAAAAAATACAAACAATATCTATTAGAAGGAAACCCAACGTTTATATTATCGTAAACAAACTGCAAAAATATTTGTTTAAATGTGGAATGTCATTAATAGTCGATATTCGGTCTAACATATGTTCTGTTCCTTGCTATATGTGTTTAAATCTGAGTTTTACATGGTTTTAACAGTATTTCAGTATTATCGGGACGTCCAGTTACTTACAGATGGAGCGATACACCAGACGTCCGTTGCATTGTTTCAGTCACACAAAAACACGGACGATCACTCGAGTACGACTACTGCCATGGAAAATCCATATTCAAAGACCGGGATTTAAACCACAACGGATCAGTGGTAATTTGTTTAAAAGTACAAAAATGATTCATGCATAAAACGCAACATACAGCCACCCGAACAGCAACACAAGAAAACAGCAAATGTACATAACTAGCAAACACCTAAAGAGACACACAAAGACAAAACAAACAAACAAAAGTGGGAAGATGGAAGTACCGCCTTGGAACGGTCAGTGACAAAAGTCACTGGGGGGGGGGGGTAAACCGGTTTTGGGGTGCCCAACATTCCACTTATTTCATCCCACCCTAAAAGATAAACAGTGTAAATAAACGTTTCCCCTCTCTGACTAATCTATAACAAGCGCGATTGATATTCAAAGTATATTTCGTGATATGAATGTAATTGATACTATTCCTAAATACATCTGTTATAAATACAATAAACCAATAAGGAACGTTATTTTTAACTATAATAAAATTGTATCTGACTTAAATATTGATGTCAGTACCCCTACTTCTTGAGACTGTAGCACTTCAAGCTTTTGTTATATACCAGATGGTCACGTCATTACTGGTAATTTTAATATTATTAAAGATAAACGTTTCAGGACCCTCCTTACTAATACCCAATATCCAAATATAGATTACCTTCCGTTATTGAACTTGACACTTGTCGTACTCATATTGCTGAAGCTATTCAAGAATTCTGCATCAAATGGTGTCGACAAGAACATGCCGATGTAAATGCCCTTTCGGATTGGAAAAAAATGTTTTGACATTATTGATACACGTATTGCTTTTTACAAATCTAATTACCATCTATTACCACCTCGACCTAGAATTACATTTTGATATCTGAAGAAAAACATTTCGAATTTTCGAACATGTAAAATGTTACCACCGTATTTGCCATCGCGGTTGTTGTAGATTAGTCGGAGAGGGGATACGTTTATTTACACTTTGTCTTTGAGGGTGGGGATGGAATAAGTGTGAGGCTGGGCGCCCATAACCGGTTAACCCCCCCCCCCCCCAGTGGCTTTGTCACTGACCGTTCGAAGGCGGTACTTCCATCTTCCCCATTTGTATGTTTGTTTTGTCTTTGTGCGTCTCTTGATGTTTTTATAGTTATGTATTTGCTGTTTCCTTGTGTTGCTGTTCGCGCGGCTGTTTGTTCTATATGTAGTGTTTCCTGCATGACTAATTTTTGTACTTTTTATACTATGTACTGGATTCCTAAGCTACATAAGAATCTGTATAAGGCGCGTTTTATTGCTAAACTTTTATCAAAACATTTAACGTAATATATGACATTTCTGGTATTAATGTTTTTTGGTCCATAAAAAATTCAAATGATGTTATAACTAAACTTGAAAATGACCGATACAACGTTTCTTCATTGAGCTCTTACGATTTCTCTACACTCTATACTACTCTACCACACCATCTTATAAAGGATAAACTGATTAAATTGATAGAAAAAACTTTGCCAGAGAAAATAAAATGTTCCTTGCTTGTAATGTTCAACGTTCATACTTTTCGAATTCTGAAGTTGTAAATTACACAATGTGGACTTGCCTTGATGTTTGTAGATCTTTAACATGTCTTTTAAATATCATATTTGTGCGCTATGGGGATACCATATATCGTCAAGTTATTGGTATACCCATGGAAACAAATGTTGCCCCTTTTGTTGCAGATTTCTTTTTGTATTGCTATGAGAGGGATTTCATGCTTAGTGTAAAACCTGATACACAATCTGACATTGTCAGTGCTTTTAATAAAACGTCTTTAAAAGGTATTTAGACGATATTTTGAATTTGGATAATCCTTATTTTGAAAATATGGTTTCTTCTATTTACTCCAAAGTACTTACTTTAAACAAAGCGAACCGATCTGACATTCAGGCTTCTTTTTTAGATTTGAATCTTTCCATCACTAATGATACAGTTTCGTCTAAAATATACGATAAAAGGGAATATTACGATTTCAAAACTGTTAATTATCCTTCTCTGGCTGGGGATGTTCCCCGGTCTACATCTTATGGGGTTTACATTTCTCAACTTATTCGATTTGCCCGAGCCTGTTCTTTGCTAGAAGATTTTAATAGTCGTAATTTAGTTATGACTCATAAACTGCTTAAGCAAGGCTACAGATATAATACAATTCGGAAAACTTTTTCAAAATTCCATTATCGAAATTTACCCCTCATTAATAAATATAACTGCAATTTACGGTCGTTACTGCAACAAGGTATTTCTCATACAGATGTCTATGGTAATGTTGTCTAAAAACTTAGGAAAATTCGGGATCATATCCATTTTCAAGATTTGTTCATTAAACGCATTAAAACTTTTAGGAAGAAAGGTTATGACCCTATTATATTGCAACACACTGCATGCTTGGTTATCGATTCCTTTACAGTCGGTCGCTACGCTTCCCTCTTTGCTTGCACGATGGCATGCCGAGGGTAGTACTCTATAGTGGTATACTCTTAAACCAACAAATGAGACGAGCTTACCAGACTCATGTATTACCTTTTCTCTGTCGTGCCTTTAACGGCTTCCCTGCAGTTGCTCTGTCTTCAGCAAAGTCATTGAATACATATTTGACGGACTTTTACAGTTGTTATGCTATGTTTTACATTTTGTACTGTGATTACAGTCTTCTATGTTGTGGGGGAAGTCCGGCGGGGATACCGTTATTTATAATGTTTGTTTAGCTAGGGTGACTTTGAGGTAAGTGTGGGGTTAGGACGTCCGTAAACCGGTTTTTTAGATATCACAAACTTCGGAAAACCTTTTCTAAATTTTATTATCGAAATTTACCACTCATTAGTAAATATAATTTCAATTAACGGACGTTACTACAACAAGGCATTTCTCAACCAGACTTTTATGGGGATGTTATCTACAAACTTAGGAAAATTCGGGGTCATATCCATTTTCATGATTTGTTTATTAAACGCATTAAAACATTTAAAAAGAAAGGTTATGATCCTATTATAGTGCAACGCACTGCATGTTTGGTTATCGACCCTTTTACAGTCGGTAGCTACGCTGCCCTCTTTGCTTGCACGATGACAGGCCGATGGTAGTACTCTATGATGGTGTACTCTTAAACTTGAATACAGGATGAGCTTACCAGACTCATGAATTACTTTTTCCCTGTCGTGCCCTTAACGGCTTACCTGCAGGTGATCTGACTTCAGCAAAGTCATTGAGTACATATTTGACGGATTGTCACAGCTATTATGCTATGTTTTACATGTTGTCCTGTGTTCACCGTCGTCTATGTTGTGGGTAAGTCCAGCGGGGATACCTTTATTTACACTATTTGTAAAGCTAGGGTGACTTTGAGAGAAGTGTGAGGTTAGGACGTCCGTAAACCGGTTTAAATCCCCAGTGGTGTTTTTGCTACTGACCGTGCCAAGGCGGTACTCTCTTTGTCACCCTTCAATTTGTTTGCCTTGCGTCTTTGTGCTTGTGATTTTGTTCATGTGTGGAACGTTTGTCTCTGGTTCTTGTGTGTATTTTGGTTTTTCTGTGTTCATCTCATGTGTGAGTGTGCGTTTGGGTGTGTGGATGTGTGTGTGTCATGCTGTCTATCGGTGTTTGGTGGTGGTTGCGTCTTGTATGTGGCTTTGCCTGCTTGACTTTACTACTTTTCCTATTAAACCCCCAGTTGTGATTTTGCTACTGACCGTGCCAAGGCGGTTATATCTTTGTCACCCTTACTTTTGTTTGTCTTGTTTCATTGTGCTTGTGTTTTGTTCACGTTTGTCTCTGGTGCTTGTGTATTGGTGTGTTCTGTGTTCTTCTCGCGTGTTTGCGTGTGTTTGGTTGTGTGCGCGCGCGTGTGTGTGTGTGTGACATGCTGTCTATCGATGTGTTTGTGGTGGTTGCGTGTTGTGTGTGACTTTCTCCCCTATGTGTGTGTATTTGTATAAATTGCTATGTAAATTGCTTTCTGTCGGTGTTTTGGTGTGTGGCTGTTCCTGCTTGACTTTACTACTTTTTCATTCAGTGGTAAAGTGCATGTAAAACTAAATAAATTAAGTGAAATTGTATCCACATATCACTAGTGCACTTAATGATTGAGCTACAAACACAGTAACTGTAGGAAATAAATAAAGGATGCGACAAAAACTAAATTGTACAGATATCCGACGTCGTCCATCCGTTTCCGGATTTAAGAGGTCGCTTTTATAGAGTACTAAACATTTCTTGTCGGCGTACATGCAAAGAGGGCAACGTGATTGCCAACTGTAAAAGGGTTGACAACCAGACAATAAGAACATTATCAGTTATGGAACATAACTACTCCGCCACAGAGGACCTTTCTTCCGATATACATCCATCTATAGAACATCTGCAGACAGAAAAAAGACATATAATAACAGGCTATTTTCACCAAATCCCAGCGGTGAAAGACATTGGTTGATAACCACATTACATGTTCCTTAGGGATGATATATCAAAAGCAAATTTTTGCTATTATATTTTCAACTCCTTTTCTAGACATGATTTCAGAGAAAAAAATATCCCATTTTTTATTTAAACCAAATGGCTGTCTCATGGGACTACAAACGTTTTAAACGTGGAAAAACGTGTCTACCTCAGCATATCTACGTATTTTATTAAATAATTATGTATTATGTATTTTGGCAGTATTGACATTTTTGAAAACTAAATTCAGAACTATTTGAATTGATATAGTTTTACGTGTCTGTGTAGCTATGCATAGTAAACAGTAATAATAGCAGGTTGGCATCAGTTTATACCGTGTGTTCATTGGTCTTTAATGCAATGTCTACTGATTTACGCAAAACCCGTTTATTGCATTATAGTGTATATTGTAATGGCAGCGAGGGGTTTACTTAAAAAAGATTAACTGTCTTGTCAATGAGTGACCTTTGCATTGTTTGTTTACTTCATAATATTTGGCGGTTTTGTGGAAAGTAAAAAACGCACATTGTATCATTTTAAACGTAGAACGTAACACTAATTATGTTACCATGTGTATTTATGTGTCCGTCATTGAACATGTAAATACGACAATAAAAAATAAAGTAATAAACATTACTTAGTTTAAGCATATGAATTCGTATTTCAGGTTTACCACTTGATGCACAATTGGAATTACGAGTAATTTATCCGCAATCATATGTATAAAGCACACACTTTCTATAACATTATAATTATCAACTCTACCGTCTTGTAAACGTTTGAATAGTCGTTCAAGCTTCAGTCTTTGTTAATCAATGCTTACAACAAGAACATTAATTTGATAATTTAACATTGGTCATCATCAATATCATATCTCAATATGTTGTTTCAAGTTCGGCATTTTCAAATTTCTGATGAAGTCTGATCTGTCCATAGTGACCTCTAATTAGATCATCATAGTGATCCTTTTAAGGCTGATGTTTGCTTAATGCAGGACAAAACTGATGCAAACAGCTCAAATACGGGCTTTTACACAATGTTTGTAGTAATCTACTATCTATCTCAAAACTGTAAGTCTCGCTGTCGAAGGCAATAACGCAATCAATAAAGCCAACATACAATAAGTTTGTTAGATGACATGTGAAATGATTGTCCATGCGATGGGTTCGGGAGTTATTGCGCAATTCTCAGCCATGCGATGGGTACGGGGAGCACTGTATATATGTCCGTCCATGCGATAGGCCCAGGGCAGTTCATAAAGCACAAGGGTTCGGGAGAGGACAGCAAACTCGCTGGCTATTACATTAGCAACGGACGACAACTCTAAGAGGTTTTGATAAAAGTACCTATGTGATGCACATACATTACTACTTTTCCTAACACACTTGCACAATCATATTTCATGTTTTGCTTGATATGTTTATTCCTTGCGTATAAACCGTTTTAATCTGAGTTCTGAGTTTTAGGTTTTGTGGGTGAGTTCAAGATGTTAAGAACGCCGTTTCGCTATTTCATTAATTAAGTCGAAACAAATTGAAATCCATCAATCATCTTAATGGAACATGGTTTATAGAAAACAGCTTCTTCCGGAGGACAGAGAGGTAAATCGGTTATCGCGTGCAGTTTGTCTTAAACATAATAGATAAATATTGTTTGGAAGCATATAAAAAACATTGTGCTATTTGGAATCATATAAGAAACATTGTATGCACTCATATGTTGACCAAAAAACATGTTAACGCATAATTCGCTCAATACTATTCATATATTTATGATGCAATACATTATTTATGTATATTTTAAACACACCCTGCTACTTTGTACGTAAGGCATCATGCGATGTGCTAATACACATGAGTGTGGATTAGCTATGTTAAACAATTAATATGTAATAGAAAGGACATAAATTACATCAAACAAAACAGCATGTTGACAGTTTCAACGCTGAGTTGGACTATTCCACAATTCAAACACGTCAAACTTAGTGTTTGGAGTTTTCCTCAGACTTTGGATCTGATGAGTGATGGCAAGAAGGGACAAAGTAATAAAATACACACTATCTGAAACAAATGCTAAGGATGTATGCATTTATAGATATCCGATTACGTATGTACATTATTTGAGAGTTCTTAGTTTATGTTCTATAAAATCACGACTTTTCATCGATGAATTGTATGACGCAAGTATACACTGGGTATTTTGAACAACATCCGTTGTCGCCGTAATCTAAATACAAAGGCAAAAGGGTAACAAACAACAGGTTATGCAAACAATCCATTACGATATTTTGAAGCTTAATTTAATACCAAATTGCTTGTTATGCGAAACTGTGACTGTATACACGATTGATTTTGG
This sequence comes from Azorinus chamasolen, assembly GCA_963576725.1. Taxonomy (NCBI): domain Eukaryota; kingdom Metazoa; phylum Mollusca; class Bivalvia; order Cardiida; family Solecurtidae; genus Azorinus; species Azorinus chamasolen. Next base: position 76,093,163 of record OY755236.1, on the reverse strand, counting down.
GTACCCCATTTCACTATTTTTCCTCCCGATTCGCTCGAATCACAGGAAAGTGAGTCACAGGGCTTACTGCAATGGGGGGAAACTATAAAACCTTTGCAAAAAGTTTGAATACAGGTAAGATGCCTCTTCAGGACCCAAACTCATATACTACGTATACATTGAGAAGAGATTAAAAGAATGTCCATTCTTTTGCAGAAAGCAAATGACAATGTGTGTGGAAGAAAATGTGTTTGCGCCAAAACTGTTAATACTAATCTGGATATCGGATATTTATTAAACCAAGTAAAGAAACTGTAAACTTATCGTGAGCAGTATGGAAGGTGATCACATCGTACTCCTTGCAGCATGTATTACCATTTAAGTTTGCTACAACGCGCAAGATAATTCGGCTATTACCAAAGCAATTTTAAGTCTGATGAGATTCTCGCCGCGAGCATCTAGACAAATTTCTTTCCTAAACATATAGGTTTTGACTTTAAAGACAGATGTGTTGTTTAAGTTGTCATCATTCCGATGTTTGCCTCGCTGGAAAGAAACCACGGTTGGTTATATAAACCTTGTGTATAACTTGAGCAAACGGTGAGTGCCTTATAAAATGCGAATGTATTATTATGACACAGCCTCATCGTCATACACATGTCGTCACATTTAAAACTGACATTCATTCAATGACTTAAACTTATATATGACGTTGGTTTTGCATATCGGCATTGCATTTTGCGATAAACATGACATGAAATTATGCCAGTCTTACCATAAAACGACAGTATGTACTGTTGAAAATATATCACTCACGAAGCGTCACAAAACATAATCGCTGCATAACTGCCTTCATGCATTGCACAAAATTATTATAAAGGCGATGATGCATGTTTTGTAACATGCATGTTTTGGTTTTGTTTTAGTTTATCTTTTACGTAGTGAATAAAATCTCACATTAGCGCTTATTTGCCATGACAGTAATAACCCCACTGACACGACACGCATCGAGGCTAGCATCGAACTATTTAAGTGAATTTGTCTGATAATAATGCAAATAAAACATCGCTCATCCGTTTATCTAATTATTGTTTGTGTAGTGTTGATGGTGTTTGGTTTTTGTTCTTATCGCTTTCCATACATTCATGGCTGATGTAGTACATTGGAGTGTTACAAAACATACACAAGTGCACAAGCAACTGCCGATGATAGCTATTGTAATACCTTTCTACCACAACCTCTCAAAATATATATAAATCTATGAGTGTAAGACAAATGGAAGCCTAATACTTTTAAGGGCCCCGTTGTTTACCCATTCGGTGTCAATTCTGGAAAGGTTGTGCTGTACTTATTTCTAAATGGTAACAATGATCATGCCAAACTACGATTCCAATTCACCCACCCTCGCCGGAATGTAAATATTATAATAAAACACGCATTTCTGTTTTGATTAGTTGATGTTTATACAGTTTGCATTGTACATGATATACATATACAAGTACAAATACGAGTCATGCAGGAAACACCAAAATACAAAACAAACAGCCACCCTAACAGCACCACAACATGAAAACAACACATGTACATGTAACATGGTGAAAAAGTTGTGACTCGACTGGGACTGGAACCCAGGGTATTTGGCTTACCATGCCAACAATCTATCGACTGAGCTACCCAGTCACACAGTAAAGCATATCGACTGTTTCACCACAATCTCTAACCGGCTGCACACACCCTCTACACAAGAATTCGTCCCGAATTCTTGCTCAAAGAGCACTCCACAAGTTTTTCAATATTGCAGGTTATTTACGTTGGGCGCCAAATGTAATATGGTTTCATTACTGTTACTGTTTCATTCACCACAATCTCTACCCGGCTACATACATAATTGTCAAAACACTAAGCGACTCATACAGACAAAACAAAGAAACAACAGGGGGAAATGGAAGTACCGCCTTGGAACTGTCAGTGACAAAAGTCACTGGGGGGGGGGGGGGTTAAACCGGTTTCAGGGCGCCCAACCTCATACTCATTCCATCTCCACCCTAAAAGACAAACACTAAATAAACGTATCCCCTCTCCGATTAATCTACAACAACCGCGATGGCAAACACTGTGGTAAATGTCACACTAACATACACATTGGTTTAAAGATCCTATCTGAGACCCCGACGGCCTCCTCCTCCCTCTCCCGTATATAGTTGTCTCTCTCTTTGTGTTTTTTCTCTCTCTCTCACTTACTCTTAGTCTACCTATATTTGCTCTTGGAGCTATTGATATATCTCTCTCTCTCTCTTAATGTTTTTTTTTCTCTCTTTATGTTTTTTATTGCTTCTTTTTCTCTCTACCTCGCTCTCTCTCTCACATGATCTCAATTGTTCTTTCTTAATGTTTGCTCTTGGATATATTGCAATGAATCAAGGTATTACATGTATAAATGTCCGGTCTCTATTACATTCCCTGCTAGACACTCTCTCGTTTTTTCTCTCCATATCGCTCTCAACCAACCACTATTCCCTCTCTATTTATGTTTATACACCGAACCGCAAAAGAAACGCAGCAGTTGGAAAAACACATATAATTCTAAAATAAACAGTTAAAATGATACAAAACAAATGTATTTCAGTTTATTGGTACCTTACCTACATACCGTGAACTTTTCCTAAAAATATATCAACAAATAACTCCTATTTTATTATGTTAAAGTTCATTATCAATGAGTTTAATTTTCACACATTATCAATAGCCATTGGAGGATACACGAGGTATTGACAATGTGTGAAAATTGAATTTGTGGGTAATGAACTTTGACATAATGAAATTGGGAGTATTTGTTGATACATTTTAATGAAATGTATACAGTATGTAGGTAAATTACATATAAAATGAAATAAAACCGTTATTTATCATTTGAACTGTTTAGCTTTGAATTATATGTGTTTCCCTAGTTGTTGTGTTTCTTTTGCGGTTCGGTGTATATACACACCAGTTCACGATGTATTATACAGTAAAGCCCTATGAACCAGGCGTTCAATTTGGTATAAGTATCGGCATTGGAGTCAGGTGGCAGCTAGATGCAGGGTGAAAGTCATGCAGAAACCTTATCTTTCAAATGTGTTCGCTATGCATTGTATGTTTAATGTACTTTGTACGAGAATGGTCGAACCTATGCTGCTAGAACGTGTGACCCGGTCCCATTGTCTATGTGTTTCGAAATAAAATAGTATATAATAAACTAAACTGCTGGTTTCAAATAATGTTATATTGACAATTAATAAGAACTATATTGTAATCCCCAAACCATGTATGGCTACATTAGGTTTATCTGTATGCAGAACGTTTATACATGCATTACAAATCATTAATATGCGGTTTCACAGACAGTTCTTTTGACTCGTTAATGTATACATTAGAAACACGAAACTATGTTATCTACAGCAAAAAGTCATATCTGCGGGTATCAATGTAAAGAGTTGTAAAGAGCAACTGGTTTTCTGTACATATACAGAGAGTTTTGTACGGATCAAACTTAAATTGTACCATTTCAACAAATACAATATCCTTGTCGGATTTCATTTTAGTTATCGGTGTTATATGTATTGTATAGTATAATAATATAGGATTGACTATTAGGGGCAGACATCGGAGTCTGGTATTAAACATGTCAAGAATGGGTATTCACGAAACGCATACGTTTCCTAAAACATTGTTATTGCTGTTTTAAGTGTAATGGTGATATGTAAGACTTTATAATTACCTATTATCAATATTTGCCTGGACTGTTTGTATTTGTAAAAGATTCAAAGGCAGGGAACACTGACGCTGAGCTGGAGTGTTGGCAATACAGCCCGTTTCTCGTCTGATTAATACACGCCTGATTGTATGACCGAGACAAAAAGAACAGTGTCAAACACTGATGTGTTACCGTAATGGTAGTAAGGTTTTAACATATTTCGTAAGCGTAATGTATTAATCAGTTTTGAAATAAAGATCCCCAATGTCTGCCTTGAAATCCCAAAATGACCAAATGTAAATGCATGTACTTGTCTTATCCTATGAGTATCGATAATTACAGGGACATACGTAATCAGATTGCATGATAGATTAATGTTTTATATCTAATTTAGTAATGAAGTAAAATTAAGCTCGATAGTCAATGAATTCTCAGTCTTAACACTTCAAACAAGATGTGATGTTTGTACTCATTGTCGGATGGTCCATACTACCTCAAGATAATTAAATAATCTAAAACTAAAAGTGACAAATAAAGTGAAGTTGATATACTTAGCAGTCAAACTAATACAATTACAACAGAATAGCAGTGCTACTATATATAGTTTCGTTCAACAAATGCCTTCATCGGAATGTCTTCTGTGTTCTCAAATTCTATTCAGGACGTTTGCAGCATTTTGAATGAAAGCTTGTGCCATCGACAGATTAGCTGTCATGAAATGTAAATCGTGTTCGACCCTAGATTATAAAGAGGCATACATGTGAAATGTATTACGACATTACACCCGGGAGGCGCTTCCATCTTAATCCATTGGAAATAGACATTCATTGCACTCTGAATTAAAACTTCTGAAGGGAGGTGATCCCCTGAGAGCAAATATTGCAACACAAAAAGAGAAAATTGCAGACTCGGTTTTATTGAGCCTGTTCATGAACAGTAATTGAAAGTGCAACACTTCTCACGCCCCCTAGCACCGGCTTAAGCGGTATTCAATTTTCAGAACAAGAAGTACTGAAATTCATGATCTCGAAAGATCAGAAGGTATAACAACACTGAGAATGAAGTACGGGGCGACGTTTTAAATGTTTGTATCCCTTGTATTTCCTCGCATTGTTTCTCCAGTATTACCTCAAGATTTAACCGTTTTATTACAGTAATATAACACGTTTTCTCCCTCGATATTAAAATGCGGTGAGAAAAGATGCAGTTTACAAAAGTGTTTCGTTCTTTATCTGTTGTATTAAATCACTTAACTATCGCTTTTTATCGTTTGTATTAAACCAGTTGACTAATATAAGACACGATCCTTGACGAGTGCCAGTTTAATTTTAGTCATTGAGTGAAATCAAGATGACAAGACAGAAACATGAATGTGGTATGTTTTCATCACATGAAATAGGGAGTTTATGGACTCTATGATTTTGGTACAAGAAAGTCTCACTAATATGACCACGCTGAAGACGAAACAATCTAGATGTTAACGGGGCGATAGTTCTGCAGATAGTTCCTGTGAGACTACAACTTCTGAATACTCCAAATTGATCATTTGTGTGGTCATACTAGCGATTTTCTACTATAATATCGTTTCATATACATTGCTAAAGACGCGGAAAAACGTCATATTTTGAGGTCATACATCGTATTTGTTTCCCCCCCCCCTTGGATTTTGGAGTGAACCTCGGGTCAGTATAAGTAAAACATCATGAGATACTTTTTCATAATTTTAGTGCAATGCAGTGGCGGTTTTGCGTGACAATTTCATTGTAACTTGTCATGTATGAATGACGAAATTAAGTTGATATGTCCGTAGTGAAAACATCGAGCCATGGTTTTGGTCAGTTGTGTTCTTTTGTTTATAAAATTGTTTTACATGCCCATTTGTGTCCATGTGGGAAAACAAAAAAAGGATACTGAGCGATTTTGGACGAGGAGAGTCCATGAAATACTGTTTTAGTAGACTAAATATGTACAACATAAACACAATTACTATATAAAAGGATTAGAACCAATGACATCCAATACGAGGGTTTACTAGAAACTGCCACATTATGAGTTCATTACCAAATTGCCATTAAACTTGCCTCATTGGGTTCATCAAGTAATCGCACATGGGAAAACATATACAACGTTTTAAGCCCGGCGAGGTTCTATTGTTGTCTAATTTCCTTCCTCCCGAAAAATTACAAAGACCGCTGATGCTAAAGCATATCTTCCGATATATAGGCCCTCAGTTACGTCGATATGCGTCTCGCTTTCTTAGGAGGACATCTCGGGTAGGACATCCCTACAGTATCATCCAAATCTTTATATACATTTAAAGATGGTACTCACGGCTCCTTTGTTTAGCGCTCACACAGGAATGGCTGACCAAGTGCTAGACTATTATGATTTAGCATTCATTTCATTATGCCCGACTCGTTGAAGAAGGAAGACGACCCTCGGTGATTTTCTACATATTAAACCATAGGTGTGTGTCGTGTGCTACCCCACTACCCGGCCACCCCCCCCCCCCTCTTCCCGTCTGCAACCACACAGAAAACTATTGAATATTGGCCAGAATAATCTAAAAAATGTCAACACATTGTCAAAATACCATAAAATAACATTTAAAATTGAACTAAAAAAGTCTGTTTTTTTGTTCACATCAATGTAATAGATAATAACAAGGTAGGTATCTCTGAACACTGAAAATAGGCATATAGTCACTACAGGTGCCGTAACTTTGTCAATTCCCATGTATTCTCAAAAACTATGGCTTATATTTCGTTGGAGAGATGCCTTGAGACATGCTATTAACGTAACCTCCACTATACGACAAGTTCATTTGAAGACATGCCTTTAATTCTCAAAATAGGTTGGTCGGCTCCGATCTGATAGACCTGAAAGGACGTGGAGGTGTGTCCCATGCGGATAACTCTAATAGTATCGTTAACGCCATTCGCCTTTGCGAGCGTTTCGATGATCGTGACAGTTTTATTGCTGCCTTAATTTCAACCGACAAAAAATATTATTCTTACCATAATCAAGTAAATCTACACCATTTCGTTAAGGAAATATGTTCAAAACAATGTGTATCACTGATATATTACATCATTTGTTCGGTAACCGGCGTATATGTAGTTTCACTCTTGTCAAATGTGAGATTCGGATCGGAGCCGACCAACTTATTGTGAGAATTAAAGGCCTGTCTTCAAATGAATTTGACCTACAGTGGAGATTTCGTTAATAACATGTCTCGAGGCATCCCTTCCACGAAATATAAGCCATAGTTTTGTTTTAGATTACATGGGAAATTGACAAAGTACCTGTAGTGACTGCATTCTTATTTTCGTTGGTCAAGGGGCCGTCACACCATAACGTTCTGGTCAACGTTCTCTAAACATTTCAATCGTTCAATTTTTGAGCGTTCTAGAATGAGGATGACACATCTGGCGTGTGATAAACGTGAACCTAACGCATGACTAGCGTGTGTCTTACGCGCGAGAAGCGTGTAACAGCGACCAAGTAAGATACCCCTGAAAACTATTAGCGTGTGCTGACGTGCCACTGGCGAACAACGAACGATTTGTGAACGTTAGACGAGCGTGTTGAGCGTGTGACTAACGTGTGAATAACGACAGAATAGCGTTTTGACGCTCGTTTGACATTAGTCACACGCTGCGTGCGCTAGGGGACCGTTCAGCGGTCGTTGACAGGTCGCCATTGAGTCGTTCACTGCAAAGCAAACGATAAGTAACAAACAAGTAACGCTAGAGTAACGACTGACTAACGATATCCGAACGCGTGCAACGCTCATCGAACGTTAGTAAAACGTTCCAGTAACGTTCTTAAACGTTCCTCAGCGTTTAAAATTAAACGTTGAAGAACGCTGGACTCAGTAAGAACTTTTGTGCATGTTCAAAAAGTTTTTCCGGACCAGCGTTCTCCGCCGATTCCCGGCGATCACCGACGTTCACTAGCGTTCATCAGCGTTCACACAACGCTCTTCTTGCGCTATCCCAACGACCATGGGCGACTACCAAACGCCAGAGAACGCTGACCAGAACGTCATGGTGTGACGGGCCCATCAGAGATACCTACCTTGTTATTATATTACATTGATGTTAAGGAAACAAATATCAGATTTTTTTAGATCACTTTTAGATGTTGTGTTATGGTATTTTGACAATGTGTTGACATTCATGAGATTATTTTGACCAATATCTGTCTGTGAGGTTGCAGACAGATATTAGCAGATGCGTGGATAGGGGGTAGCAACAAACACCTCTGTATGAATCAACATCGATACATGTACCTAAAACAAACTGGTTAGAAATGACTACATAATGCTAGTCAGCAGCTGGAAGGCTTCGACAAATTGCTCTTCAGTCCTTAAACTGAATTTTAGTGTTATGTCGTTTTCAATTATTACATTTACTATCGATTCCAAGTGATTCCAAGTACCTGAACAACGAAAGCTTCGCGGATTCATATGTACACAAAGAGACCATACGACGTATTATAATCTAATAATCAGACATTTCCATCCACAAATCTGGTTACAATTATCCTGAATTTTATTTTTATTGTAGACTGTACAAGTTTCTCTCAATTAAAACGGTTATAAGATTATTCCATTCTTCAGTTGTCAATATCCCTCCGAGTTGACAGTAAGAACATTAACTAATCAGACCGGAAGGGAAGTTTTATGGTATTTTAGTGCCAATGTATACCGAATTGAAGACAGTCGAACGACAGTTTGATAAATTACAATGTGTCTGGCGTAATGGCCGGTAGAGTCGGTACGACCATACAATGTAGATGACACTGAATGCTTACTCGATGCTTTACACAAAGAGCAGTAGCAAGGTAGTAGAATTATCCAGCAAAACATAATACAATGTTCGATATAAATCGATATAGTAAAACAGGTGTATATATACATTACAACAAACTCAGGTTTTTATATATTTATGCTAATCATTCCGTTTAACGAGCGGACAAAAGCAAAAATACACATTTTACCGACACACATTAATGAATTTTACGTTTTGTTCACTTCAGCTGCCCCTCGATAGGTCGTTCGTTTTACCAGATCCTTTTCTGTGCCCGAGATGCAATTAATTCCATACACAGAAAAAAAGGCAAGGGTCTTCCTTCACGTGTAATTATCTGGATGACGAGATATGACAGAAATAGTGTTAAAGTGATGCAACACGCCAATACAAACAAACAAACAAATAATCATTTCAATCATTTGATAATACATGTTTTAGTATGTTGAAACAACTTTGTTATGTAAAAGACGTGAACAAAAGTTAATTGGACATCAAGGAAAATGACTTAATGATTTATATTGCCTACCATGCGGTTCACAACTTGCCATTTCTATTATAATGTCAATGCAGTATGCGGATTGTATTAATAAACGATGTACAGCCGTTGTCTAGAGCTTTTATACTCTAGTTGACTCTTGGTCTGTATCTAAAATCCATTATACAGTGTTTTAGGAATCTATGACTTATATCCATGCCGACCATTATACGTGTACACTTCGTTGATTCATGCATTCTGGACATCGGCAATTGGTTGGAAGTAGTTTCGTACCAGTTCAGTTGTTGGTAATCAAAGAAGGCAAAACAGACGCTCTTGATGTTGATTAGACAATTTATTGAATAGTGTTTGGAGAGCTTCTTGCAAGGTGATAGTGTCTTATAGATTATACACAAGCAGTTATAGACGGTTTCAGTGTAAATTACAATCATGTTAAGTATTACTTATATCAATCAACATCTAAATAATCCTAGAATAAGGCGAAACCATTTATCTAATTTCAGCGAAAACGTATATGGTCACAGAAAAAGTTAATTTCTTAAAGCTACGGGCTCCGTTTGACCTAGTTTATCAGAACGTAAGATAATTTAAGAGTTGATACAAAGCAAACTTGACAAATATGTAGATGCCTAGCTTAAAACTGGTCATAAATTTTGGGACAGGCTTTTACATAAATTTTGGGACAGGCTTTTACTGCACATCCCTCTTTGTCGGACATTAAATCGTTGCATTTTGGATGTGTAACTGAACAGGTAGAATAATTTTGTTCGAATTATATTCAGAAAGTATTGTTTCTGTATTAGTTTCATTCTGCATTAATTTGTCACCTGTTATAAAATGCATACACGTCCTGTAATCCAGTCATTGCTGAAGAATGATCCAAATGCATTACCACTATTGACTGAGATGGTAATGTGTTTTTTGTTTTTCAATAGCAATATGCATTTTTTACATTTGTCAAAATTAAAGACTTGCTAGCGTTATACATTACACGTTCTAGTTTATCTACCTATGGCGAGTCTTGACTTATACCATGTCTCGTCAAAACGACAATATAATATAATGCTGGCCGGGTGATAACTATTACGTAAGATTGACTCCGTTAAGACGCGATATAACCATATAGTCTTACTTATATCGGATCCGTTTTGTACGATAAGCCTGCCAGAAAAGTCACAAGCTAAACTAAGAGGCACGATCCCCCACGGGTTCATTTTCACCGAGTTACAGGTAAGACTGAGAGAGAGAGAGAGAGAGAGAGAGAAACACGTGTTTAGGCTAAGCTACATTTCTAGTGCTCCGGAATTCTGACCAGTATTTTTACTTTTCATACAGTTACGTTTTACTTTTGGACTTCTTATTAATTTACTGTCTGTGGATTACCAGTTAACATATACATAACGAACTGGAATTCCACGATACATACTAAATTAATGTACAAATCTGTCGATGCAGTTTGCAATCTACCAACTCCTCATATACAAACCTCCTTTAACGTGTCTACTTATAAACGTTACTACAAGGCTCTATGTGTTTCAACAACAGTCATAATATTTTGCAGTCTTTAAATGGAAAAGTAGTAAAGTCAAGCAGGCAAAGCCACATGCAAGACGCAACCACCACCAAAACACCGATAGACAGCATGACACACATACACACACACACAACCACACACCCAAACGCACACACACACACACACACACTCACGAAATGAACACAGAAAACACCAAAAGACACATAAGAACCAGGGACAAACGTTCCACACATGAACAAATCACAAGCACAAAGACGCAAGGCAAACAAAAGGAAGGGTGACAAAAGAGAGTACCGCCTTGGCACGGTCAGTAGCAAAAACACCACTGGGGGTTTAAACCGGTTCACGGACGTCCTAACCTCACACTTCTCTCAAAGTCACCCTAGCTTTACAACTATTGTAAATAAAGGTATCCCCGCTGGACTTACCCACAACATAGACGACGGTGAACACAGGACAACACGTAAAACATAGCATAATAACTGTGACAATCCGTCAAATATGCACCCAATGACTTTGCTGAAGTCAGAGCACCTGCAGGTAAGCCGTTAAGGGCACGACAGGGAAAAAGTAATACATGAGTCTGGTAAGCTCATCCTGTATCCAAGTTTAAGAGTATACCATCATAGAGTACTACCCTCGGCCTGTCATCGCGCAAGCAAAGAGGGAAGCGTAGCTACCGACTGTAAAAGGGTCGATAACCAAACATGCAGTGCGTTGCAATATAATAGGATCATAACCTTTCTTTTTAAATGTTTTAATGCGTTTTATAAACAAATCATGAAAATAGATATGACCCCGAATTTTCCTAAGTTTGTAGATAACATCCCCATAAATTTTTTGTTGAGAAATGCCTTGTCGCAGTAACGTCCGTAGATTGCAATTATATTTACTAATGAGAGGTACATTTCGATAATAAAATTTAGAAAAAGTTTTCCGAAGTTTGTGATATCTGTAACCTTGCTTAAGAAGTTTATCAGTTATAACTAAATTACGTCTGTTAAAATCTTCAAGCAAAGAACAGGCTCGGGCAGACCTAATAAGTTGAGAAATATAAACCCCATAAGATGTAGAACGTGGCACATCCCCATCTAGAAAAGGATAATTAACAATTTTAAAATTAAAATCTTCTCTTTTATCGTATACTTTGGACGAAACTTTATCATTTGTAATTGAAAGATTCAAATCTAACAAGAGTACCGCATACGGTACATAATACGCCCACTTGCAAACTTTCTCTGATTCAACATGCCTTATAAGTGTTGAAATTTTCTAATCTGTGCTTCAGATCTTGATTTCCATATTAAGGTGATACTATTTTTTAAAAAAATGAAGTGAATATCTTATTAAATAAAAAAGTTACAGCTAATCCTCATTTTTGCAGATTTTTGTAAAGTGCAACGGCAATAACTCTGTAAAGACAAACTGAATGAACCTCAAAATAAACTCAGCTTCAAATTTTGTTGCTTAAAACTTTTGTGTGAAGTTTTATTAATATCTGTCAAATAGTTTTCCCAGAAAACAGCGGACAAACTATTTGCATGTATTTGCATTATTTTTTAAGTAAAAGGGCCATAACTCCAAAACTACAAATCAAATGAACCTCAGAATCAACTCAGCTTCAGATCTTCATGCATTTAACATTTGTGTGAAGTTTCATTAATATCTCTCAAATAGTTTTCCCAGAAAACAGCGGACAAACTATTTGCATATTTTTTAAGGACAACGGCCATAACATTGAAATGAAAAATCAAATGAACATCAGAATCAACTCTGCTTCAGATCTTGATGCATTTAACATTTGTGTGAAGTTTCATTAATATCTGTCAAATAGTTTTCCCAGAAAACAGCGGACAAACTATTTGCATGTATTTGTATATTTTTTAAGTAAAAGGGCCATAACTCCGAAACGATATATCAAATGAACCTCAGAATCGACTCAGCTTCAGATCTTGATGCATTAAACATTTGTGTGAAGTTTTATTAATATCTGTCAAATAGTTATCCCAGAAAACAGCGGACAAACTATTTGCATATTTTTTAAGGACAAGGGCCATAACTCTTAAATGAAAAATCAAATGAACCTCAGAATCAACTCAGCTTCAGATCTTGATGCATTTAACATTTGTGTGAAGTTTCATTAATATCTCTCAAATAGTTTTCCCAGAAAACAGCGGACAAACTATTTGCATGTATTTGCATTATTTTTAAGTAAAAGGGCCATAACTCCGAAACGACAAATCAAATGAACCTCAGAATGGACTCAGCTTCAGATCTTGATGCATTAAACATTTATGTGAAGTTTCATTAATATCTCTCAAACAGTTTTCCCAGAAAACAGCGGACAAACTATTTGCATATTTTTAAGGACAAGGGCCATAACTCTGAAATGAAAAATCAAATGAACCTCAGCATCAACTCAGCTTCAGATCTTGATGCATTTAACATTTGTGTGAAGTTTCATTAATATCTGTCAAATAGTTTTCCCAGAAAACTGCGGACAAACAAAATGTTGACGGACGAACGAACGAACAAACGAACGAACGAACGAACGAACGAACGAACGGACGGACGGACAGGGCCACGACAATATACGACCACCTTTATTAGGTGGGCGTATAAAAATGAAGCATTAATGTCAGATTGGTTAGCTTTGTTTAAAGACAGTTCTTTTGGGTAAATTGAAGAAACCATAGTATCAAAATAAGGATTATCTAAATTCAAAATATCGTCTAAATACCTTGAAGTTTTATTAAAAGCATTACCCTTTCGGCACTAAATTTCAAATTGTCGTCTGCAAACCAATTTTGTTAAACCATTCGGTAATATGAGAGAATAAGATAAATAAATGCAAATTTCAAAAGAATAAAGCACATATATATGAATAGAGTTTGAGACAAAAGTGTAGTCCCTGATCAGACGCCGCCTTTAAAAGGCGGCGTCTGATCTTGGACTGTACTATTTGTCGTGGTGCATTTTTGCGACATTGGCGGTGAAAGGGTGAAATACTCCTGTCGTTCTCTTTTTGTCGATATATGTTTCTCTTCCGGGTGCTGTCGATGGATCATATGATATGCCAGAATGGCGATTTCTCACACTCTATATCATCAACGAATATGAGAGCGACTCTTCTTTTTCCTTAACTTCATTTATTTCTGTAAAGAAAGATGTTATCAGTGACACTACCAGAATTAAGTTTTGCAACGGATGGCATAATTGTAAAAGAACAGACCCGGGTAAACATACTTATGGTGTTAAATACTTCGGAAGAAGTAAATTTTAAGTCAAGTCAGTTATGTTTTGACATTATAATACTAGTTATCAATTGCCGACGATACTTGTATTTGAACTCATAACATAATAGAATTCTAATTGAAATACATTCTATTGCATATGACTTACCACGTGTGCAACTCCCTTTATAATGAATTTTCTGTGATCAAGTGACATAATCCTACTTACTAACCAAGTATAAGTTTTAAGGCGAAATTAATTAACGTGTAACTCATATGGATCCAAACGGATAGCGGGATAGGAGTTTAATCCTGCAATCCCCTTTAATGGGAATGGATGAAATTATGTTTATAACATATACTAGACATAACGGATATACGGGTAAGTCTGTTTTTTGGATTAGCTATCGATATTTCCCTCGAGGTATTTTATAAGGATGTAAGTAGGGTACTGTTGTAACTAACTACAAACTGCTCGTGGAGGAATGTATCATATATCAATATTTCCGACAGACAAAATAGTCTATTGAGTTGAATAATTCAGTTCAGTTATTCCGACGGACATGTACTTTTTTTATGCAACTTACCCCTGCGTTTGCCATGTCAGTTGTTGTAGGTTAATCGGAGAGGGGTAATGTTTATTTACACTGTTTGTCGTTTATGTTTGGGACGGAGTAAATGCGAGACTGGGAGCTCCTAAATCGGATTAAACACCACGACACTTGTCACAGACGGTTCCACGCCATCTTCAAACTAATTTATGTCTTTGTGCGTCTCCTCTTGATAAGCAAAAACATTTGTTGTTCTTTTTTGGCATGATGCTGTTTGGGTGACTGTGTGTGTTGTACAGTAAAACCCCCCTAATGCGACCACCTAAAAGAGGTATAATTATCGGTGCTAGATGCAGGTGGTAGCTTAATGCAGGACAAAAGCTTTCTGCATTACTTTTGCCCTGCATTAAGCAACCACCTGCTTATAAAGACACCTATGTTTATTTATTAAGTGGTCGCATTAAGTGTGTTTTACTGTATGTTGTGTTTTAAGCATGACTCATACATTTACTTATAGCATACATAACAACCACTTAAAATTCAAAGGAAAATAAAATATAATAATGCAAATCCAGCTCGTATTCCATTAGGCAAATGACAATAAACGCTGCAGTAACATTTTACTCCTTAAATACACATTTCTTCACCTTAGCAAACACATTAGATCCAGATGAGATGGTTCCTGTTTGCTTATAATAAATCTAAATCTGAATATTGTTTCCAACATAACTTTCCGTATTCATGTACCATCATGTACAATTCTGCGAATTATTATCCATGGTCTCATTATGTTATTCTTGAATATATATGGAGTAAAGGGTTAAAATTCTACACCGCATCACGTGGAGCCTCCAGTACGTCTAAATAACACCGCTGCCGTTAATTATGGTCCGACAACACGCATACTCTCAAAATGCACGACAGATACAATAATGCTATTATATCTACTTCAGCACCAGTACACACTCGAAACGTACATTGTAACATATATAGTAAAAACCCTAAACGGGGATTTAAATAAAGAACAATGAAGGGTGTAAGACAGGTGGCTGCAGGAAGCCAATAAAATAAGTAAAAATCAAGTCAGATCAGAGTTAGGGTAGAAATGTGTTATCCGGAATCTTCAGCACATGCAAGATTCAGATGCAGCATTTTCAAACAAAATAGACCTAGATCAGACGGCCGTTGTAGGATCCGTCTGATCAGGGTCTGCTATCTTTGTCTATAAATAATATGGACACGATTCTACAGGTGCTACCATAATGCTACCATAAATATATATTTACTTAATATTCATATAGTCATGTGTTCTTAATCACTACCCATGGAGTTAGTACTATTAAAACATCTCTATTGTAAACGCGGTTTGGCATGCTTGCGTATGATCATTGTCAAAGAGTGTAGACCCAGACCAGAGGGCTTCTGAAAGAACTATCTGACCAGTCTCTGTGCTGTTTCATTTATAAATTAATTCTTAACCGATTTAATTGCAACAGTCTAGACTCAGACGAGACGGTTCCAATAAAGACTTACATAGATCTGTTTCTGCAGTTTGTATAATGGCTACTATTTCCTGTGTTTGTATGACACGTGCATATTTAGATGATTAATGTTAATGATGCCATTATGGTTTACATATACATATATGCATAAGGTAAGGGGTTAACTTTTAATTAGATTTACCCGGTGTCTCATCTGGATATAATCTATGTACAAGCGCCGATCAAGTCGCATTTAACATGACACTTGTAGACTTATTGTTATGTTTGCCCATCAATAGCTACATTTTACCATCTAGTACGATTGTGTATATTTGTAAACATAAACGAGCATGTGTCATTAAAATATATACGTTGAAAAGCATGTAGGCGACGTGTTCTGCAAACCTGGACAGATGTACAAGTATAATGCCAATAAAATGCTATCGAAGCAATGTCGTTTCGTGATGGAACACATCAGTATCTGCTAGCGATTCTTAATCAATGTAATATATATACACATAATGAACTTATGCACTAAATTTAGATCATTCATCCGCCTTGAACGTCCGTAAACGCAATATCATACGTTTCCTTCAACAGGTTTATGCCAAACAAGTTTCGTTTCGATGCGGTCGCTATTTGCTGCAATAATTCCCTTGTTACAGGTTTATTATTATTATTATTATCATTATACCATATTAATATAACACTCTTTTCATATCTAAATAAGTTAAAAAATGCTTTACAATTGAAACATTTATACATTCTAAAGCAGAAAAGAAACGAAAACTATTTTTAAAGAAACTTTAAGATATGAAATAAATATAAAAAATAAAAGAACATTTGCTGTGTATTTCCACGGTATAAAACGTATTGCATAACCTCAAAATTTAAAGTCCATATGCCTGGTAAGGTATAGTACAATTATAATAAGAGGATAAAGCAAAGTTGATCGCATACAAATTCTAAAATTAAAACATGCAACAACTATTGGGGCTTAAAATGTACATCAGCCACCATATATCTTTAAAACAGAAGTGAGTTTTGAGATATTTTAATGGACTCAAATGTAGCTGAGTTAAAACATGCAACAGCTATTTTGGCTTAAAATATACATCAGCCACCATAAATCTTTAAAAAAATGAGTTTTAAGATATCTTTTAGAAGATTCAAGAGTTCCGTATTCCCACCGGAGGTTCCTTTAACACTGGTGTTATGTGGTTAAAACGTGAAGTCATGGTGATGAAACGAGCTGCAACATTTTGGACTGTCTGCAGTTTGTTCAAAGTTGTCTTTGGTAGATCACAAAGCAGGGAGTTACAATAGTCAATCAAGTATGGATGTAACAAGAAATTTACTAGGGTTTTGGTAGCATCAATGGTAAGATGTTTTCTGAAACAAGACCTACAGACATAATTCACCTGTTGTTCCATATTCATTTTGGAATCGAGGAATGCCCCCAAATTTCGAATCCACGTTGATGGTTTTATATCAGCATCTTCAATTTTGATTTCTATGTTTGATACCCGCTCTGCAATACGCTTGGAGTTAAACAGTACAAATTCTGTTTTATCTGCATTTAGATTTAGTATAATTTAGTGCATCCAGGAGACAACATCATATAGACAGGCTTCTATTCGTCTTATAACTTTCACTTGTGTAGTAGTGTCAATGCGTTAAAATGATAGCTATAACTGAGAGTCATCTGCATAAAAATGATGATTTAGTCCATGGTTTCTACAAATTGCATACATGATGTAGTTTTTTGTATACATGATGTAGTTTTTTACCCCAACACTGACCACCCCGTGGTACGCTGTATTTCATGCGGAATGGCTCAGCGAGTTCTTTGTCAATGCACGGTTTGATAGCGGTCGATGAGACCGGATGTCATCCATGCAAATGGCGTACTAGCTGCTATTCAAACGTCATGTTCTAGAAGTTCAAGCAGTGTGCTGTGTATATGAAAGAGGGGCCGAGATGAAGTTGTTTTCGTTAGTATTTGGTTTACAATTCAAACTTGACTTATTAGTCTATATAACCATTATAACCAAGGCGGTCACTCATTTTCTTAACATAGTGATCTTAAAAAGCAGGTGATTGTTCAATGCAGAAAGCTCCTTTAGCAGTTTTCTGTATCATTTTGAACTGCATTAAGCTACCATCTGCCTTTTTGACCCTAAATTAAACCTCTTTTGGTGCCCGCTCAAGACAGGTTCTTCTGTACACCCAATGCTAAAATGCTTCACGTACAGGTCATTCGGGCATAAGTAGTGTGTATATTTATTCAATACTTTTGTAATATGTTATCTCTTGTCCCACCATAGCTATTTTATACATTCCTGATTGTCTCATTTACGAAAAACGACATTCCGCCGTTTATATTATCATTCCTCATTCTGGCCGTGAACTTTTCGTTATCATTTGCATTACTTTATATTCATGAGGACATTTAAAAAAGAACCGCAACCGATTTATCGAAAAATTATACTGTTCAATTTAGGATTATTCTATACAATTTTGAGCGCAAGAATGAATTCATTTAGACAATTGTGTTATTGTGGCCACAGTCTAGTACGCATGCCACATTTTATTTACTGATATGCCCAGCAGCTGTTTGCTTATAAACAATACCGGCTAAACTTTGTATAAATGTGATTTGTGTTAATTACAGTGTAAAGGAATCACTTAAATCTAATGAAGCCTTAATATGTTCAAAACGTTGCTCAATGCAAATGTCATTATCTGTTATATGAGTATGCATCATTCCGAGATGCTAACGCTACGTTTTACCAGATAGAGACATTTGAGACCCCTACCAAACGGCACATTTTGCCCTCTTTGCTTATTAAATGTCACAGAAACAGTACATCTACCTAAACATTACACAAATGCATTTTGACAAGCTACTTTCAACAAGGTTTGAGATAACAGTGTTTAACAGTGTTTAACGTTAACTTTAAAACTTGGTCTCAGCTTAATCCGTGTTTCTTAAATGTTGGCTTACTGGGCGAAAATCAGTTGTGATCATTTACACAATGGGTAACACGAATGTCGCAGGGCCGTGACGAATCACACAAGACAATGGCTGTATTAAAGTATGCAATGTACTTATTCGGGCTTGCCTGAGTAGTTGCGATAGCTAACGTACATCAATTAAAAGTAACTACAATCAAAGTCATCCAACACCCGACAGAGTAATCTCAATCAAAATAAACGAAGCTTGATATACTATACAGTAAAACCTCTCTAAACCGGACGTTCAATTTAGTATATATATCGCTCTTGGAGACAGGAGGCAGTTTAATGTAGGGTAAATATGGTGCAGATACTTTCAACCTGTATTAAGCAGCCACCTGCCTAAAATATCTAAATTCTTCTCAAAGAGAATTCTGGTTTAGAAACGTTTTATTATATAATACTGCAGATAATGGTATAAAGACGACATAGTAGACATGAATCATCTGCACCATGTCCTTTATAGTTATGTAAGTAAGCATTTCGATATCACTTTATCATTTCTTTTGCAATTAACACCACTCATTGTGTAACCTAATGTAGGAATACCCGTGTATTGGAGAAATTAGTTCATTTCTGGTGCTCGTACTCATGTCTTGCCTGAACTATATGAAGGCGAGAAATGTGTGTAATAGTATTTCCAAACAATGTAGACATTTGGAACAGAAATAGTATTATTAAAACTCCTAGTATACACTTTCTGATTGTTTGGATTCTATGTTACACAATGATGAACCATTCCAATTTCAGACTTCAGCAATGAAATGGTTCGGAAGATAACGTCTACTCTACAGAATACACTGTCTTTTGACAGGAAAAACCAGCTAATTTATAAACCCTGCAGCAATTGCCAGTTCATTTTCTTCTTAAAATGTATTTCCTTTTAGAGTTTAATCTGAAACTATTTGTGAATTAGTCTGAGGGAAAATGCGTTTTGTATTGAAGTTCCTTTTAGCACCGACGTTTGGTTGGATAATGAAATCGCGCAGGGTTTACCATTCTTTAAGCCAACGACTTATTACGTTTAATGCGACGGTACAATAAAAGATACCTTAAAGTTTAGTTATGTCAACATTAATTGTGATGCAGCATAAACAGATGCATTTCCGTTGTTATAAGAATTGCATTTTTTATCCATATAAATGCTCTGTATAATTTCCGGTGGCGGAGGATGAGGATGACTTGACAGACTAAGCTAACTTTGTTGTATTCTAGTTATATTTGAGCAGTATTGTATAATATAAAATTATTCATTATAAGAGGTAAGAGGTAAACCCTATTTGAGGACACATCATTCACACATGGAAGACGATACACAATACGTCATTATGCATGTTATATCAATAAAAATAATATGAAAACCACCAACTATTTTTGAAGACCTGAAATGACATTTATGTACTACGGATAGGTTAAATATTAATTTATATCAGAAATTATGATGTGTGGATTATGTGCAGTTAGCCACGAGCCTTGATGAGCAGCTCTCAGTAGTACCGATCATATAATTGGCCCTCAGCTCAGATTTGCCCTATTCCGATTGCTCTTTTCGATATTTAGTCGGGTTTGTAACTAATTAGTTTGTAAATCAGGTGGTATGTTTATACGCCATACGTTCAACGCTTCTTATATAAGCGAATATCAAACTATTGTAGTCTGAATGCTACACGTTGAACGAGAAATGTATTTGTCATATCTACAACATGCGTAATTTAGATTAACCAGTCACGCACAGTACAGTAAGCAGATGAATGTGTTTGACTTTACTGACAGACTAGTACATTTGTTAAATAACTTAAATATCTATAAGTTATGGATAGATTGTACACATTTACTAAATATCAATATTTGTGCAAAAATAAACAATTCGTGTCTTGAAGTAAGGACTGTTAACAATATATCACCACTTACGGACAATCAACCGACTAAGATCTGACACAGTGTTGTTAGACTTCGCTGTAGGAAATTATAAATAATTGTATATAGAATGCTGTAAAGACACCATCTTATTCTGGAAAGTGGTTTAACTAATATTGACATGTATTTTCAATCGTAATATTGATACTTCTGACAGCTAAAGATCATCAACATGTGGGTTTATTAAAAAGCGAGCATTGGAAAAATACTATTAGACAGCATTGACCTTTCTGTGTCTATCTATACATAAAGGAAGGTTTTCTGTTCATGGTTAGCAAATCAAACCTTTTTAAAATATTTCCTGTTTTATTACTTGGGCAACACTTGATATACATTTGCTCACGTAGTTTCCTGTTTAAAAGATACTATGTTTTCAACAACTGTCTTTTATAGTCTACCAAATGTGATATGTGATAATCATTTAACAGATATCATATGTTTAAATTGTGATTTTAGGTATATAAAGTTTATGTCCTGTCATACATTGGTATACAGTTTAATCGTATAATCGGATGATTCATATTAACCATTTTAGTTCAGGAAATAAGTCACTGATGTCCTCTGAAAACATTGTAAACGCAGGTGATAAGATTTCTAGAAGAACCCTTTTAACAGGATATGCACTGTTTGTTATTTTACCCTTTTCGTTAACATATTCCTGCATATTCATAATAGGTAAGACTTGTATGAATGTTTGAATAATTCATTTGCACATTCAGCGTTTAAAGGGTTAACAACGATTTGCATTTTGCAAACTATGAAGTTAAAGTATTTACTTTACCCCCGTCAGTCATAATATGTTCAATGCATCAGCTAAATGTATGACAAAAATCATTATTATTAGCATACAGTAAACCATAATAGTTAGAACACTGATACAAGTATAAGTATCGGTTTTTCAAACAAGTTGCAGGTAATGCAGGGTAAAATTCACACATTAGGCTCCTCTATGAGCTTTCTGCATGACCTTTGCCCTTTACTTAGCAGCCATCTGCCTAAAGTTCATCAATTCGTCGTTACAAAGTATCGAGGTTGTACTGTATCGAGATTTGCTCATCCAGCCTATATTTATGCTGCATTTTTATGTGGATGTAACGGTCTGGGAAAACCGTCTTATGGGTTTGTAGATATCGAATATTCAGTGAAAGGAGTCGACTAGTCACCGAAAATATGGAACAACTGAAGAGTTATGCATGAACACTCCATACAATTATTCAATGTTGGGTATGGTATAATCAATACATACATTCAGGAATTAGAGCGTAAACAAGTTATAGCCTCGCGAACTGGATATACTGGTGATGTACATTTATAAACTTCGTAAAATTATTGGACCCATTTTCGCACTTTGTTCATCAAATATGTACAATATTCATTAACAAGAGTACCGCATACGGTACATAATACGCCCACTTGCAAACTTTCTCTGATTCAACATGCCTTATAAGTGTTGACATTTTCTAATCTGTGCTTCAATTCTTGATTTCCATATTAAGGTGATACTATTTTTAAAAAAAAATGAAGTGAATATCTTATTAAATAAAAAAGTTACAGCTAATCCTCATTTTTGCAGATTTTTGTAAAGTGCAACGGCCAAAACTCTGTAAAGACAAACTGAATGAACCTCAAAATAAAATCAGCTTCAAATTTTGTTGTTTAAAACATTTGTGTTAAGTTTCATTTATATCATTTTAATAGTTTTCCCAGAAAACAACAGACAAACTAAAAGTTGACTGACAAACAAAGCAACGAACACACAAAGTTCAAGGACCATAACTTTAGAATAAAATGACATAAAAAAACCCGCAATATATGTGAAAATTCACATTAAGGTTTAACCATATAAAAAAATTGAAGTAAATATTATTTCAAATGAAAATGTTATGGCCATCCTCATATTTGCATAGATTTGCATTATTTTTTTAAGTGCAAGGGCCATAACTCCGAAAAAACAAATCAAATGATCCTCAGAATCAACTTAGCTTCAGGTCTTGATGCATTAAACATGTGTATGAAGTTTCATTAATATTTGTCAAACAGTTTTGCCAGAAAACAGCGGACAAACCATATGCATATATTTGCATTATTGTTTAAGTAAAAGGGCCATAACTCCGAAACAAAAAATCAAATAAATCTCAACTCAGCTTCAGATCTTTATGCATTAAACATTTGTGTGAAGTTTCATTAATATCTGTTAAATAGTTTTCCCAGAAAACAGCGGACAAACTATTTGCATGTATTTGCATTATTTTTTAAGTAAAAGGGCCATAACTCCGAAACGACAAATCAAATGAACCTCAGAACGACTCAGCTTCAGATCTTGATGCATTTAACATTTGTGTGAAGTTTCATTAATATCTCTCAAATAGTTTTCCCAGAAAACAGCGGACAAACTATTTGCATATTTTTATGGACAATGGCCATAACTCTGAAATGAAAAATCAAATGAACCTCAGAATCTACTCAGCTTCAGATCTTGATGCATTAAACATTTGTGTGAAGTTTCATTAATATCTGTCAAATAGTTTTCCCAGGAAACAGCGGACAAACAAAATGTTGACGGACGAACGAACGAACGAACGAACGAATGGACGGACGGACAGGGCCACGACAATATACGACCACCTTTATTAGGTGGGCGTATAAAAAGGGATAGTACTTCAACATACTACATGTCTGGTTGTCAGCCATTTTACATTTGGCAATCACGCTTCCCTCCTTTCATGTACGCCGTCAAGAAAGGTTTAGTACTCTATGAAGACGACCTCATGAATCCTGAAACGGAAGGAGGACGTCGGATATTTGTACTCGTTTTTTTCCGTACCCTTTCGTACTTTTTCTACAGTTACTCCGTTTGCAACTCAATCACTGAGTACACTAGCGATAGGTGGATAGTGTTTATTTAACTCAAATATGTCTCCATTCTATATGCAATTTACCATTGTATTTGTCATCACGGATGTTGTAGATTAGTCGGAGAGGGGATACGTTTATTTACTGTTTGCTTTTTAGGGCTGAGATGGCATAAACGGAAGGATGGGCGCCTTTTAACCGGTTTACCCCCCCCACACACACACACAGCGAGAGAGAGAGAGAGAGAGAGAGAGAGTAAATACTGTCACTGACCGTTCTAAGACGGTACTTCCATCTCCCCTATTGTTTGCTTATTTTGTCTTTATGACTCATATTTGTACTTGTAGTGTTACCTCGGTCGCATGGTTTAATCTAAAATAGATACAAGCAGTGCTACATATGGGTTTTACAATAGTTATACTCTTTAATGGTGGCTTTAAAGTGTATAAAAATTGCGTTATGTGTTTCTATTGGTTTTTCTTCCTTAGCTAGCACTGAATCTACAACGTAAATAGTATTTTCAGATTTAACTTCGTTAGCACCTGAATACATAATGTGGAAAGCTATTACCTTTGAACCAATCGACTATTCATGTTGATGGGATAGAGCAAACAAATCATTTGCTTGAGTAAGTCATTGACATTGATAGGTAGAGCAGACATTGCAACACTCATCAGTTGGCTCCTTCAAAAGCTCTCTGAATTGGGTTCACACCGTTGCCCTTGATCCTTTTAAGAGACACTGGAGACTAATGGGTTAATTACGCTAATACATGTTAAGTGATATTAATTGTATTGCGTACAACAAACAATCACTAAATGATGTTTGTTAATGTTTGAGTAAGACAGGGAATGGGTGTTCTGGTGCACTATCTTTAAATGGGTGACTGAGCCAGGCGACATATAAAAAAGCATTTATAACTCAGCAGGTGCGACTGTTGGATTCATTCGGTGAGACCGAACTCAGTGTGTGTGAACTGTCGTCTGCCGACGGCCAGGTGCGGTCCACCCCATACGAGCACGAAGAGAGATGAAGGATCGTGATAAATGTTAATGGGTTTCTTATAGGCACCACTGATCTTTGTAATAAAGCATACGTAGTACGAACAACCCGGAAAATGACATTCGAATTCATTCCGATGGAGCGGCTGCGCAACCACCATCAGTAGGTGGTTAACACGTTGAACAAAAATGTGACACAAATAGTCATAAAGGTCACAAGGAATACCGGATACAAACCACAATACCCCATATCATGAGAGGCGTTGCGCTACCTGGAGTCGCGGCTCGAAAGCAATAGATGACAGCCTTTCTTCCCAGTCGATGATATGGGTGAAAAAGGATACATTATCGACCGTTTGCAGTAGAGAGACAAAGCATCGATGGAGAACAACTACCGGATTTGATGTCATGAATACTTAGACCCGCGATGATACAAATTCCGAACCCAGCAGATTAGTTTGTTTGCTTGTGGATGACACCTACCGGTATTAGGAACTGGTATATCCATTGTATAGCGAGTTAATGAAAGGCTTATATTCGGCTCGACAAAGCTCCGTAACAGTTATTTGCGGAAGTAAAATACATCGTGCAATACCTCGGAATGGGCCAGGGACTGGACCGTGCACGGATTGCGGTTAATAGAGACGCAATGCGGCGTAGCAGAATCTTTAAAATGAAGCCGCACTCCTTGCTCAAATAGAAATTCGCCAATATATATAGTGTATCTGCATACCGATATAAATCCAGACTATGAGTTGGCAGATCGGGTGGGTAGGACAAGAGAATCACCACCAGTTCCGGACATTCGACAGTTCCCTACAGATTTGGATGATTGATATGCCGGCTTGGTACGAAGGCGTACGGATCAACTCTGTAGTAAGTTCAAAGAAAATATTCGATCACTCAAGTGGTGTAAACTTTAATGCTCCCTCAAAATACAGCAAGACAAAGCCGGACGCTGTAGCGGAATACACCGATCCCGTGCTACGGTGCAATCAGGATTGTTCTTCAAATCCTAGAACGGTTGGAGAAGTGGAGAGACCGATCGTAAAATGTTTAGCTCTATTCCCAGTAGCTAAAGACCTTCGGAATATAGAGCAGATGACGACATCGACGTTAAAGGGACAGACACCTCCACTCCTATAGCTATTATTAAAAAATGGAGGACTACCACGATCTGTACAACTGCCTCGACGTCCTGCTGCTTGCCGACTTGTTCGAAAACTTTAGGAAGATCTGCCTCCACTATTACGGACTATATCTGATTCACTTCTACACGAGTCCTGAATTGTCGTGGGATGTCCTCCCTAGTAAGACCTGGTGAATTTGGAGCTGCAAATAGATTATGACCAACTTTGAGAAGGGCTGCAAAGTAGCATCTCGATGATGACGAAAAGGCACATCAATGTCAACAACGGCCGAATTGAGGGCTCTATCTTGTGCACGTCTAAGGATCACACGGGGACAACGCCTAACTCGCCAGTCTCGTACAGATATCAAATGCAAAGGGGTATATATTCCATAAGACCAGGTTGGCGACCTGAACGACCGTAGGGTGGGATTATGCCGCGCTCTGCATCTAAACTCCACCCCTAAGCTTCTTATCGGTAGCCGCTTGACATCACCGTTTAAAAACCCCACAGCCGCGAGCAGCTGTCCCTATAGTTGTTGGATCTATTGTTCGTGAGGTTTACGCTCTTCTTCGAGTTGGAGCTCTTCGGAAACGAGAGAAAATTGCTACCACTGATATCGATAGCGTTCGCTAGGCTACCGCCAATACTTATTGCGACGGAAGCCGTGAAAATATACATCTGTATAAATAGTAAGCCTTTTGTTACAGTTGCATGATGTATTGGTTATTAACCTAATTCGTGCTGCATTAACCTAATTCGTGCTGCGACGAAATTCTCCCGACCAATGTTCAAACGTTTATTGCGTTATGTTGCCACCAGTCCAACAACGATGCATGTAACGTACATATGTACTGTAATTACAATACATTATTTTGCGTACATGCTTGTATGTAATTGTTCTCAATATAAAAATATAAAATATGTCAACTAGAACGATCGTGCTGAATATGGTTACATATACTGCTTACACTTAAGACATATACATTAACTCAAACTGCCACTTACATTGTCCCACGGTACCTCGTTTATCCAAATAAATCATTGAAACCTGCATCAGTCATTTACTGAAATACACCCAGATAAACGCGTTGTACCAACTGCTTTGTAAATATAAGCGGAGCGATTTCCTAAGGGACACATGCAATGCGTTATAAAACCTCGATTACTCAAACACTCATTATCGATATGTCAGACAGAATACAGCTTGATGCGGGGTGATTATCATGCCAAAAGCTCCTTGTAGGGATTTCTGTATGCTTTTTGCCCTACATTAAACAGCCATCTGCCTAAATGTGTCTAAATGTCTCTGTACCATTATCGTCATTCTTTCAAGATCGTCGATTTTCGCTGTATTATATATGGATGTTCGTAGTAAGTTATTCGAATATAAACTGATCATAATGTATCGTACTTTGGACAAACATGTATGCTCAATAAGAACCGTGGCTTTTGCTGGGACAGCACTTATAAACTGTCAAAAGTTTTGCATATGTTTGTGTATAATTTTTATCCACGCTGTTTACAGAATGTATCAGTAAGTTGCTATAAACCAAAGAGCGTCCTGACTTAATTTATACATGGTTATATCAGCTTTCCTTAATAATATGTAACTCACGTCGTTTTATATTAAAGACCACCTCTTTATCTGGAATCCTTCGATATTTATTGCAAATGTATTATCCATGCAGAACCTACGTAAACAATTTAGTCAAGCAGGGTGTCTAATAACAGATATGTGTAAATATGGTTTCTTCTATTTACCTAAAAGAACTTACTTTAAAAAAGCGAACCCATCTGACATCCAGACTTCATTTTTGGATTTGAATCTTTCCATCACTAATGATAAAGTTTCATCTGAAATATACGATAAAAGGGAAAATTTCGATTTCAAAATTGTTAATTATCCTTTTCTAGATGGAGATGTTCCCCGGTCTACATCTTATGGGGTTTACATTTCTCAACTTATTCCATAAGCCCGAGCCTGTTCTTTGCTAGTAGATTTTAATAGTCTTAATTTAATTATAACTCATAAACTTCTTAAGCAAGGTTACAGATATCATAAAATTCGGAAAGCTTTTTCAAAATTCTATTATCGAAATTTACCCCTCATTAGTAAATATAACTGCAATTTACGGACGTTACTGCAACAAGGTATTTCTCATCCAGATTTCTATGGTGATGTTATCTACAAACTTAGGAAAATTCATGTTCATATCCGTTTTCACGATTTGTTTATTAAACGCATTAAAACTTTTAGGAAGAAAGGTTATGACCCTATTATATTGCAACACACTGCATGTTTGGTTATCGACCCCTTTACAGTCGGTCGCTACGCTTGCCTCTTTCCTTGCACGATGACAGGCCGAGGTTAGTACTCTATGATGGTATACTCTTAAACCCAGAAATGGGATGACCTTACCAGACTCATGTTTTACCTTTTCTCTGTCGTGCCCTTAACGGCTTCCCTGCATTTGCTCTGTCTTAAGCAAAGTCATTGAGTACATATTTGACGGACTTTCGCAGTTGTTATGCTATGTTTTACATTTTGTACTGTGATTACTGTCTTCTATGTTGTGGGGAAGTCAGGCGATGATACCTTTATTTACAATGTTTGTTTAGCTAGGGTGACTTGGAGATAAGTGTGAGGTTAGGACGTCCGTAAACCGGTTTAAACCGGTTTGCTACTGACCGTACCAAGGCGGTTCTCTCTTTGTCACCCTTACTTTTGTTTGTCTTGTGTCTTTGTACTAGTGTTTTGTTCATGTTTGTCTCTGGTGCTCGTGTATTTGTTGGTGTTTTCTGTGTTCTTCTCGTGTGTTTGCGTGTGTTTGGTTGTGTGTGTGTGTGTGACATGCTGTCTATTGATGTGTTGGTGGTGATTGCGTCTTGTATGTGCCTTTCTACTGTATGTGTGTGCATGAGTATAAATTGCTATGCTTTCATTGGGTGTTTTGGTGATGGTGGCGTTTTGTCTGTGGCTTTTCCTGCTTGACTTTACTACTTTTTCATTTCATTCAAATTGAAGTAGGAATAATTCAAATACTTGAAAACAATTATTTGCGTACTTGTTTTGCATAACTGTAAAAAATATTGTTTTGATTTAAATACCTTAGTTTTGTGATCAGTTTTATACATTACCCCTTAAAGCATGTGTCTTTATCATGTTATATTAATCTATATTTTATGAACAGAGTCAAAAACCATATGGAAATTAAATCTACCAATGCTGCATATAAGGAGTACAATATTTCTTTCTAAATCCAGCTTTAGCGTCCGACACCCTGCTGTACATACTCAGATAACAAGTAAATCTTTAAGCGAGTATGGATATATATATGAATTGTTTAAGTCACCTACGATACCTTTACAGATGCTGGGTTTATGTAATCACGATAAACCCTCACAAACACAATCGTCTCATCAGGGAAAGAATTGTCAGCAAAGATTTGTTACTAGTATGTAAATGTAAGGCAACAATATTCCATATAATATCTATACCGCGGTTAAAATTGGAACTAGTATTTTTAAGTAATCGTTTTGAACACATTGCATGAATACTTCTTCGGTGATACTATATACATGAACTGTATATAATCATATTCTCGTTAAAAGAATTGTTCGTGTACATAATTGATATAATTGTTATTAACAGAAAATACCAAATTATCAAATGATATATTTGGATGAGATATACATGTAGTTGTCTTGTTTGAAACTATATTGTTCTGTTTTTGACTAATATTCTCTGCTTAGCATGTAATGTATATTCTACACACACTGTTATACTGCTGCTCAAGAACAACGTGTTGCTGCTCAAGAACAACGTGCTTATATAAGGTTATATTTGATTTTTTTTATAAGGAGTCTTATTTCTTTAATTCGTTTTGTCGACATATCTTATCCATTTTAATGACTCACAAAGTGGCACACGCAACAACATGTTCTGAATCAGTAAACATTGATGACCCAGTTTATTTGTTATGAATGACATTGTATATTTGACAAATGATTACAATATATAAATGTTTACGAACCAAACTCTTGTAAGGAAAGCATTTATCCCCAACCACAGGGGAGCTGAATAGTAACTATGGAATGAAGAGTAGTTTTGTTAGGGTACTTTGCTAATTCCTATACATCTCCTATAATTATATTTCCTATTGCATTCATCATCATCATCATCATCATCTTCAGTAATCGCTTTACTCTTTCAGAGTATACTCGCGATGATCAATGGTTTAAAAAGCACATGCGCAGAATGATTTGGTCAATCTACCTAAATTAAAAAGGGCTTTATTTACACACTTGTTTTAAAAGAATATGTTAAAAACCGCCCGAGTTTAGGTAGTCAGTACAACATTGCCGAGGGCCGACCGGAAGGTCTCCACAGTTGGTTGTACCACGGCTGTGTCCGGGAGGCGGTTCCAAAGGACGATGCTGGAAGGAAAGAAGCTGTGTTGGTAGGAAGCTTTCTTGCATATAATCTGGCAGTATTGTTGTGAGTTGCCTCTTGTAGATCTAGCAGTACGGCGCGGTGGATCTGGATTGATGTCACCGAGACCATTCAGAATCTTGAAAAACATGGTAACTCTGGCGTTGTCCCGTCTGTGTTGTAGGGTGTCCCAACCTAATAAGTTTAACATACTGGTGACGCTGCTTTCACGCGAGTAGTCATTTGTGACGAATCTAGCTGCGAGTCTTTGGACCATTTCAAGTGAATTAACATTATTTGAGTTGTGTGGTGACCAGACTGTTGAAGCATATTCTAATATTGGTCGAACATAGGTTTTATAGGCTGTTGACTTTGCATTTTGAGGACTGGAGCGAATATTTCTACGGAGGAAATATATAGTTGAGTTTTTTAGTGACATTTTCGACATGATTTTTCCAAGAAAGATCTGGTGTGATAGTGATAGTGACACCTAAGTACTTGGTTCTGTCAGTTGACTTAAGGTCAGTGTGGTGAAGACGGTAATTATGGATAATTGGGTTTCTTTTTGTAGTTATGCGGATCACTTCGCATTTTTCTGGGTTAAATGCCATTTGCCAGTCGTGTTCCCAGTGCTGTAGATTGTTTAAGTCCTCTTGCAATTCGTTTGCATCGGATTGGCTTCTAATGTTTCTGTATAGAAGGCAGTCGTCTGCAAACATACGCACAGTAGAGTTTACTTTGGAAGGCAGGTCGTTGATATATATTAGAAAAAAAGTAAAGGACCAAGGACACTGCCTTGTGGGACACCAGATGTAACAGGATGGATGTCTGAACTAGCACCATCAATTACTACATGTTGAGTCCGACCGGACAGAAAGTCTTATTAGCAAGGTGCCTCTAATGCCGTAGTGTTCTAATTTCAGTAACAGATGGTTGTGGGATACTTTATCAAAGGCTTTGCTGAAATCCAGTAAGATGGCATCAGTTTGCTGGTTTTTATCTAGAGTTTTTGCCAAATCGTCTATGGTGAGCAGCAGTTGTGTGTCGCATGAGCGACG
Organism: Azorinus chamasolen; assembly: GCA_963576725.1. NCBI lineage: Eukaryota > Metazoa > Mollusca > Bivalvia > Cardiida > Solecurtidae > Azorinus > Azorinus chamasolen. The sequence goes on along the minus strand of OY755236.1, from coordinate 76,061,927 downwards.
TTTGCGGAAGCCATGCTGGCAATTAGTTAGTACACTATAAATTTCGAAATGGGCCATGATATTGCTGAATATAATGTGTTCTAATATTTTACAGGACACTGATGTCAATGAAATGGGGCGATAGTTTGCCGGATTAGATCTAGTGCCTTTTTTAAAGGCGGGAGAGACTGTTGCAGATTTCCAGTATTGTGGGATCTTTCCCTGGTCTATGGACAGTTGGTATAGTTTTGATAGGCCGGGAGACAGTTCTTTTGCGCCAAGTTTAAGGAGCCTGGTGGGAATTTTATCGGGACCAGCTGCTTTGTGTGGTTTAAGGCCTTGCAAAAGTTTGAAGACTCCATGTTCGCTGATGGTGATCCGATTTGCACTTGGTATGTGACTGTGTGGCATGTCAGTTTGCGGCGGTGAATCAGGATTGGTAAAAACGGAAGAGAACTGGTTATTTAGAATATCGGCTTTCTCTTTGCCATCGCTGTATGTAAGTCCATCTTTTTTCAATGGTGAGACTCCAAAGTTATCTTTCTTCCTTGATCTTATGTATTGCCAAAAGACTTTCGGATTTTCATGATTCTCTGTTAACATGGATGAAACATCGTTTTCGTGGGCCTGTCTGCATGCTAGCTGTGCACGACGTTTGATGTCCTTATACTGTTTCCAGTCTTTCTCTGAATTTGTTTTCTTCGCTCGTCTGAACCACCGACGTTTTTGTCTGGTTAGTCGCCTGATGTCACGATTGACCCATGGTTGATTAAACCTCTGTGGGTTTTGCCTGGATGGAACTTCGTCATTTATGATTTGTTGACAGCCGGATTTGAAGATGGACCAGGCATTTTCAATGTCTGCAGTGTTGGTGACGGCTTGAATGAATTTGTCTGACAAGGTATTACATTTCATTTTTATATTTTCTACATTGGCTTTCCCCCACATGAACACAGTTCGCTTTCGAGGTTTTTTTTCTGGGGGCACACATATTGGTGTCGACAAATAAAGCATGATGATCGCTGATGCCTGGAATTGGTGTACACCGATTTACAAGATCAGGTCTGTTAGACAGGTACAGGTCAAGAAGGTTTTCGCCCCTTGTGGGAAAGTTAGTAATTTGTGCAAGATCAAGTTCTGGCTGTAGATGAAGGAATTTCTCATTGATGGATTTCCTATATTGATGACCCTTAATGCTGTTATTGGACCAATCAATATCGGGAAGATTGAAATCAGCAAAAATCCAGATTGCCGAATGTTTAAATCTACCTCAAATATTGGAGATGGCGCTATACAGATCTTCCGCATAGTTTTCGTCATTGTTTGTGGGTCTGTATGCAGAGCCGACAATCAAGGATTCTTTATTTGCGCAGTCAATTTTTACAAATACAATGTCGCACGGTGTCGAAATTTCAATTCGTTCATGTTGGATGTCATCACTCATTAGGATGAGGCTACCGCCATAGCCGTCTTCTCTATCTTTGCGGTGAACATTAAAGCCGCTATTTGGAGGGAGGATTTCCGAGTCCTATATTCGGGTTAAGCCATGTCTCGCATCCGCAGACGATGTCACAGTTTACTGATTCCAGGAAGTGCCAGAAACTCGCCTTTTTTAGAGCTTGTGATGCTCTGGATGTTTATGATAGCGACACGGATGTTATTTGTACGTAATTTCCCTTTATGTCTCATCTTTGGACTTGAGCAAAGGGGGTGTCGATGGTTTCTACTTATTGGGCTGCTTTCAAGATCACTAATGCTCGAGATGTTTGAGATATCGTATGATGAAATACTATCAGGCTGGGATAAATCACTACTAATAATGGAGTGGTGACTGTTCGTTGTGCTAGATGTAGAGGATGAAAAAGATACAGCTTCGAATAGACTGGTGGAAAAGTTCGGGATACCACAGGCAATACAGGTGAAAGACATGCTGCTATTTGGTCTTACGTAAGGAAGAAAGACTTCGTCATTCATCTTGATACAATTTGTATGGTACCATGTTTCACATTCGTCGCAACAGATTGTGCTTTGGTCCCAGTTACATTCCTTTGTGCAAATTCGGGAATTTGGGAAATTCCCAGTTTCTTGGAAGGGGCCTGGATTGAGCTGTGTATCTGATGCTCTTAGAATTAGGATGAAGGAGAGGTACCGTAGATGTTTTTCTTGCAGTAGCCATGGAAGAGTCTACCACGGCTAGTTGCTTTGGCAAGTAAGAAGGCAGGGATTGATTCACAAAGATATGTGGACGAGAAGGGGGTGACTGGAGGACTAAGGAGCATTTGTCGTAAGTGTAGAAAGTTGCTGCACTGTTCTGTCGGATGGTGGAATTTAGGATAGCAAAAAGTGCTGCAGAAAAGAATATTATGTCCAGTACGTATGTCAGTAACATGACTATGATTGACTGTTTCTCAAGTGACGATGAAAAAGAAAACTTACCTACAGTTGGCGACATACGTCGCCTAGCTGAGGATGAGTTTGAGCAGTTCTTCCTCCTCCACTCGGATTTGCAGTATGTTATCGCTGGGTGCTGAGACAAAACACTCCTTGTAGGAATCCAGCAGGATAAGTTTTGTGGTCACTAGGCTTATATTCTTGCCTGGATGGACCCCGTCGTCCTTGTTTAGACTTATCCTGATAGAGTGCCTTATCCCTTTTCCACTTTTCTTCTTGCCTCCTCTGGTACGGAAGTAGTACTGACTGATCTTTATTGGATCGAAACCTGCGTTTTTGTTCTGGAGCCAAATACTTTTATTTAAATCGCTTATTTGTTCAGTCACTAATTTGTCTTCTTCTTTGTATCTTATCCTGTCGTTTTGTGTTATATCGTGTCTATTGAGGTATTTTACATTCCATTTTTCTGTTGACAATACTGGTAAGTCTATTATTTTAAAATTACATCTGTTCCAAATTGCTCAAGAAAGTCATAGATATGTTGGTATTCTGTGATGATGTTATCGACTGTGGTTCTGTCTTTATGTCCCAAACGTATCTCCTTGCCACTTTTACTTGTTATATCACAGGTACCCGCCCAGAGATAAATCAAAAGTTTGCCATGTCCGTGTAGGGCTTTCCTCGTTCTATCCCTAATAATTTCGTGGAGTTTACTTGTTCTTGCTCCTGCAATGCACCAGTGTTCAAAAGGCAATCTGAAATTTGGACAATAGTTCCTCAATGTTAGGCCCTTGCTGTCTGATACTAATATAGGCGTTCTGTTTTGTGTCCCTTTGGGTCTCTGTGGTTCTTCTCTGATGTATTTCTTTATTCTAGTAGTGCTCATATGTACTGCATGGAAGTGTTTACTGTTATATAGTAATTATCTACGTATACATATCGATTCAGTTAATTTTTGCTGTTATTGATATTTGTTATTAAAATAGTATTGTTATTGTCAACACCATTGATGGTACACACTGTTTGTAAATATTCCAATGGTCCAAGAAATTTCAATTTACACCAATTCTGTACTACTATGTCTGATACTGTTTGTGTCTGGCAGAATACGCTGCCTAGACACTCAACAGTAGAGGTGTCCCACCGCTCCGTATCTGCAGCCCACCGCAATAAAGAGGTATTCAATATAAGTTGAAGGACGTGATGCCGTGTCTGTGTTTATGTTACTTCTACAGTTCTTCTATGTCGGTTTGTACCACGTCTGTGCCTGGCAGTATACACTACCTAGGCTGACTTCAGTGGTGCTCGTTCAGGTACTTTGTGCAAATGTAGATGTAATTGGAAATAGCCAGAATAAGAATAACCACCTACCGTTTGTCAGTAGCTAGGGAAAAGGAGTTTGCTTTACCAATTCTTGAAGGGTGGTGTCTTCGTGGAAATTTGGCGGGCCGCGAGCTCAGAGTAGAGGCTTAATACACGTTTTCTCGGGCAATAACATCTGCAGTGTCCCGAGGGACTGTTGTTGGCCCGAGCCCGAAGGGCGAGGGCAACAACATTCCCGAGGGATACTGAAAACAAACGTGTATTAACGCTATTCTTGCATAAAACCCATTTTCTGCTTTCCTGTATCAGTTTAATTATTTCAAATACAAGCATAACTATACCCTTCTTTGACACACTTCGTTCGATTTATGCTGTTTCCGGGCCACTGTTTTCTTTCTGATTTTATTTCATGATTGTATTAAATAACGTTTTATACGGAATTTCATTTAATATGTCTATTACTAAAAACAGTTCATTGTCGGTGCCCCTGAAATACTCGCATCGGTGCCCCTGAAATACTCGCACAGTTCACCTAGCTTAGGCCAAAACGCTATAGCATTCGCGTCCATTGTTTACCTTAGGCCCCGAATAGGTATAATTAAAACCGGTCAACAACAGTGCATGAGCACGAGAATCGCCTTGTTAATACCTGGTCTAGCGGGACTACAACAACACGTTTTGTGCAAGAATACTTGTTTCGCAACGAAACTTGTCTATTTAATGCACGAATACAATTTAATTCCTAAACAGATACATATTTACTTATGAATAGCTACACAATTAGCCGAAAATGTTCAGAAAACAAAAGAGAAATTTAAAATGTGATCGTTCTGCGCGCCATGTTGGATTTTGCAGAGGAGGGCAAACCACAACTACAAATTTTTCGCAGCGCGAAATTTACGTCACTCGGCTCCTTTTCTTCCTCGCCTTTAAAGATACGGACAAGTGTGTCGATAAGATGTTCAAACGATAATTTCCAGAAAGTGTTTACCAAAATATCTGTTTTAAAACAGAAAAAATAATAAATATTCCTTCGACTGAGAATTTGACCAAGTTATCCCTGCGCATGCGCAAACCAAGTTCCAAGCATTATATAAGTATCAAGTGACATGCTACTGAATTTAAGTCATACCTTAAACTTGCCGTTTAGATTTAAAAAGGATCGTCTGCATAATTCTGTAATAAGTATATTATTTACAAATGAAAAATACAGTGATTTGGAAATAAGCATAAATCATTTTATAGAAGATTGAAAGCGTGTTAGCCTAATGTAGGATATTAGGGGCCACTTGTGGAATATGAGGGAGACAGTGCGTGTATGAGTAGGACTGAAACACAATGTTGGAGACTCGTACTCCTGTGCATTGAAGGATTAATTAGTAAATTGTTATAGGAAACTTTCTAATCATGCAATGTGATGGTACCCAGCGAGTTTACTATTTACCATGATTTCATAAGACAAACATCATAAAACTTCACATGTAGAAACACAGTAAATTCAAGAGCTATATTCACAATATCTATAAATAATGAACAATAAGTGTCGAGATACAGTTGCTTTTAATATTACTTTGCCTTGGTGTCGTTATTCATGTTGTAAAGTTGTCTGCAGGGGGGGGGGGGTTTACTTTACATTCGGCGTGGGTGGATGTCTGAGCGTCAGTTTGGGTACTCACAAATCTGGATTAAGCCCTCAGTATCTGTTCTTGCCTATTGATCGTATGTCAAATGTGGTACTCTTGATTTCAACTTACATTCAACTTTATAGGTTTTATATGGTAATGTTTTTATTTCTATTGCATATCTTATATTTGTTTTTAATTTCTGCTTTAGTATGTATAAATATGTTAATTGTAAAGCACTTTTGAACGTATTTAGATATGAAAAGAGTGCTATATAAATATGGTATAATAATAATAATAATGTTTTTGTCTTTTTGTGCGTGTCTTCACACTTTTTCTGGTAAATGTGCTCTTTCATGTTTGTTGGTTTTTGGGTGCCGTCTACCTGTGTGTGTGGTGTCCTCAGTAGAACTGTTTTCCTCACTTGTATAAAATAACATCAGCATACAATTTCGGAAATAAAATACCAATTGCAAGGGTATTAAGGTGTTTAACAACTTATCATTTGGGACCATTAGTTTTGATGTTATTAGTAATGCACAATGAATACCACTTAAACCGGTTTTAGGGGTCGCGAATACTGTTGTACTTTTATTAACTGTTCATGAACAGGCTCGTTGACACTGAATATGCAATTGTCTCTTTTCGCAGTCAACCAGTACAAATATATGAAACCAATGGTATAAAACGGATTGCAACATATTCGACATATATTTATCCCCCACCCCCATCCTTGTATACATTCGTGCATTGTTTCATTGAAATCTGGCCAACTAGTACCCAGATATAGCTATGGAGGAAACTGTACTAAATTTAAAATGCTTTTTGGAGACTAACAAGCAGGCCTTGAATAAGCATTATTAGTTTACTTTGAAAGCATAATGTTCTTCAGCATGTGTTCATTCGTACCATGTACCAAGTACCGATTAAATCTGACGATTGAGGGCTAATGTATGGTTTCGGACGGGCACATTTACGGTATTTGTAACACACCTTGGGCTATAAATCTGCTATTAATTGATGACCTTGTGCGTCTCTTTGTGTATTTCAATATGCATGTTTGCTGCTTTTGTTGTGTTGCTCGGGTGGTTGTGTGGGTTGTATGTAGTTTTTCATGCATTACCTATCCATGACATTATATATTACCACCAAGTATGTTAAATACGTTAGATATCAAATGCGATACTAATTTAAACACGATATCATATTGTAGCTCTCTAGTGACATTTATATGACACATATGTGCTTAGATTCATACAAAGCATACTTCCCGTGGTAACCCAGCAATAAAAAAGAACATTTAGCCAGTAATTTGTTTTGGTCCTGGAAATCAGCATTTACAAATGATATCATATTTGGCCGTAAATCAACGTGTCAAAAATGATAATAGACAGTTCCCCAGATGTTCGTCAAATATATGTATTCGGTGTAGGTCAAGTTGATGTTAAGTAATATTAGGTAGTGAAAAATATTGTATCAAATTGCTGGGGATTTTGTTAATGTCGATGTATATATATAAATATTCTGAAAGTGGGAGTTCCTTCGAAAACAAAAGCAGCAATGCGAGAAGAGAAACTTGCAGACTCGGTTTTAGTATTAAAAGTACAAATATGAGTCAAGCAGGAATTGATTGTTATTGATAACGTTGGCTCCCGTATAATATGAAGGCGAAAACAGATTGCCTGTTGAGTGTGAGTTGTCAGCTGTCAGTCTGTGTTTTCAGTAGTAATCAAGTAGTAATCAACTTAGCGGAACACACCTTTAAATGGAATAGATACAGGGTAAATTTCAAAGCATGTACGATAATAAACACGTTTAGCGATATTTGCCTACGACTAATATTGTTTATGTTTGCACAGACGTAGCACAGAAGTAGAAGAAGAGTTTAAATGCTATCGTGCATAAAACAGTCGTTTAATTAAAGAATTCTGAATTTTCACCCTACCGCGAAAGGGAGATAATACACATAATAGTACACATATATAAACATGATTTAGTGAAGGCATATAATAGCAATACACGAATTGCAGTTCAACAGAGCATGTAAATGATAACCCTCAACGCACAAGCAATCAAAATGTTTTAAAGGCTTGAACAGGTATTGTACACAGTCGCTTTCATGTTGATATGTACTATCTTTATATATGGGATCGAATATTGACAATTTCAGATAATATGCACTTACTGGAGCACTCTCGGGTTTCCATTGTGCGTCCTCGACCTAGTGAGGTTCGAAAGTATAGCATAGTTAGTATATAGTAGTATATGGAACTTGTAAATATTCCTTGCACCTGTATTATAATTCTGAAACAAATTTATAACAACAGCAGAAGCGGTAGTTGACGTAATAATAGGACAAGTTGGATGTACACTGGCTTGGCTGTTTGAAGTCACCTGCACGTATTCTTGAAAAGGCAACACTAGGCTTAAAACAATGTATATATCAAGGAAATAATATGCTTCATACTAATCTATCTCAATGTGTATTAAATTTTGAAAACACACTAAATTTCCATCAATCTGGCGAGCATTTATTTACCCAAACACATATGACATGTAAACAGGTGACCTTGGAGGCAGTCTCAGGCAAACATATGGAAGATAGGAAAGGCGAGAGGGGAGTTCAGGTATGGTACTGTATGTGTGACACAAATAATTGAAATAAGAAACAAAGATGGGGTTGACCACTAAAGGTTGTCCATATATATAAACTTACCAAAGGCCTACAGTGTTTGAAACGTAGTAAAATATGGGATACATTATTGACAAGCACGTGTTTTCAAGCAATCCAACGTAACATTGCGCAATGTATTATTTATGGTCCTTATACAGTGTAGTCAGATCTGTTCATTCATTAACAAGATGGCTGCTATCAAGATGTTTTACTAAAAGATGTTTTACTACAACTAAGGTCACGGTAAAAACATCAATATAGTATGTAGCACCCCCTTCCCAAGTTGCACTCATACAATAAATCTTAAAATCCTTACTAGAGGGATTTTGAATATATCATCCGGACAAATTCCAGACAATGTCGTTCTAAAACTGAAGTCATGATCAAGGTCAATGTAACCTAGACATCAGTGTAGTATGCGACACTCTGCATTCCAAAGATCAACCCACACAGGACATCTGTAGAACCAGACCAGAAGACCATTGACCAGGGTCGGCACTGTTTGTCATACAGAGTTGCTGTTTTTTCAGTGATGACTGTCGATTCAATTATTTGATTATTTAATATTCAGAAATGGATCAGAGATTTTAATTATCCACCATATTAACTGTTTCTAGGGTTGATATCATAATGCGGAAACATTCTACTTTTAGAACTCCGACGGTTATTCATTTATTGCTCACTTTACAGATTGTTTAAGTCAGTGTCGAATATGAATCCTTTAACAATTAGGGTTTGCATAATCTTAGTGATATATATGGTCCCGTTTTATATCGGTTGAAGCAATTTTATATAGTAGTATAAAATGTATGGAAACGTTATGGTAAAAGACAGATACATTAATTTGCCTTAAATAAGACCATCAATTGGTACACGCTTAAACTGTATATCAAGTTTATACTAACATGTACAAATAAATCAGTAAATGAAACGAACAGCTACGTTTCATGGCAACGAACATTTTGACAACACATTTAACTATCTTGCGCCATGTTTATGTTTATAGTATGACATGTGTATTTTACAAATATTTACATTCCGTCTAAAACACACAGCATCAAAGTACTTTGCATTAAGTTATTTATTAGTTTTGTTATCATATACATTGAAAATGTTTTTGACGAAAAGACCAGTGGACTGCTTACGCGTTAAGAGACCATCGGTCATATATGATATATTCCCTCTTGAGACATTATTGCTAATCCTACAATGCTGATATTGGTTTTAACTTTGCGCTGGAATTATTTTCAGCAGAATACTATATATACATGTACATAATATGTATCGCTTTGGTTGAGTCTTAACTATTAATATAATTGTTCGATGATAACTAATGACGTCTACAAACCCGAACACTGCGAATTATAAATCAAGTTATATAAAGCGTATAGAGTAGAATCTCAAAAAATGTGCATTGTTCACACCGCATGTTGTACATCAACTTGGTCGGATATTTACGAAACAACACACAGTTAAACCCACCCCCTCTTAACCCTTTCCTGCATATAAACAGTTTATCACGTATTTGCAAACAGAGTAGACCCAGATCAGACGACTTCTATAGGAGCCGTCTGTTCAGGATCTGCTCCGTTTGCTAGTGGAATTTGAAATATCTGTTTCTTTACTTTCAAAAATGGCTACAATGGTTCATCTTCCATATTTCATTATAACTAATGTTTCATAAATATACAGTAGGTATTGACATATGAAATAACATAGAACAGGGAAAGGGTTCAGCAACCACTAAACGGATGACTAAGTCTGAATCATAAAGCAGGGGGAACCTTAATGCAGGACGAATGTTATGCAGAAAACTCATGCATCAACCGGGATTTCTACCTGGAGTAGTACAAAGCATATGTCTACCATACGGTCATCATTAGGTATACAGGAAACACTAGCAGGCATAACACTTTACTTTTTGCAATAACCCTTTACCTTATGATTATTCGCATAAAAACAATGACTGTATGAATATGAGCTGTATTTCTATAATGGTATATGAATAATATATTGTTTGGTCTTAGCAGAACCTGTACGATCGGGGCTATATTATTTCATACATTTCAAACATTTTTGTAGAAGCCATCTGAATAAAGATGTACTGTTTGCAATGACATTAAAAGATGTCACTATTAGGTAAAGGATGTAGCTCTAAGTTTCTTTCTTTGTATGCCCCCCAGATCAGATCTGGGGGGCATATTGTTTTTGCCCTGTCTGTCTGTCTGTTTGTCTGTTTGTCCGTTTGTCTGTTTGTCTGTTTGTTTGTCAGCAACTTTAACATTGGTCATAACTTTTGAGCCAGTACAGATAGAGACTTGATATTTGGCATGCATATGTATCTCATAAAGCCGCACATTTTGAGGAGTGACATGTCAAGGTCAAGGTCATCCTTCAAGGTCAGAGGTCAAATATATGGGTCAAATCACCGACTTTAACATTGGCCATAACTTTTTGACCAGTAGAGATAGAGACTTGATATTTGGCATGCGTGTGTATCTCATGAAGCTGCACATTTTGATGAGTGAAATGTCAAGGTCAAGGTCATCCTTCAGGGTCAAATTTCATATTGTCTGTTTCTTTGTCTGTAACTTTAACATTGGTCATAACTTTTGAGCCAGTACAGCTAGTGACTTGATATTTGGCATGCATATGTATTTCATAAAGCCGCACATTTTGAAGGGTGACATTTCAAGGTCAAGGTCATCTTTAAAGGTCAGAGGTCAAACACATGGATCAAATCACCGACTTTAACATTGGTCATAACTTTTGAGCAAGTACAGATAGAGACTTGATATTTGGCATGCATATGTATCTCATAATGCCGCACATTTTGAGGGGTGACATGTCAAGGTCAAGGTCATCCTCAAAGGTCAGAGGTCAAACATATGGGTCAAATCACTGACTTTAACATTGGCCATAACTTTTGAACCAGTACAGATAGAGACTTGATATTTGGCATGCTTGTGTATCTCATGAAGCTGCACAGTTTGAGGGGTGAAATGTCAAGGTCATCCTTCAGGGTCAAAGGTCACCAACTTCAAATTGGCCATAACTTTTGAACCAATAGAGATAGAGTCTTGATATTTGGTATGCATGTGTATCTCATGAAGCTGCACGTTTTGAGGGGCAACATGTCAAGGTAAAGGTCATCTTTTAGGGTCAAAGGTCACAGACTTTAACATTGGCCATAACTTTTGAACATGTAGATGCAGACTTGACATTTGGTATGCATGTGTATCTCATGAAGCTGCACAGTTTGGAGGTGACATTTCAAGGTCAAGGTCATCTTTCAGGGTCAAAGGTCACCGACTTTAACATTGGCCATAACTTTTGAACCAGTAGAGATACAGACTTGATAGTTGGTATACATGTGTTTCTCATTTTGCTGCACAGTTTGAGGGGTAACAGGTCAAGGTCATCCTTCATGGTCAAAGGTCACCAACTTTAACATTGGCCATTTTTGAACCAGTAGAGATACAGACTTGATATGTGGTACGCATGTGCACCCCATGAAGCTGCACAGTTTGAGGGGTGACATGTCAAGATCAAGGTCATCCTTTAGGGTCAGATATCATATCAAGGGGGCATAGTGTTTCACAAACACATCTTGTTGTGTTTATAATAATCATTCGATGGTGCAACAGTACTGTTTCCGTTACATGCTAGCGAGTTACATTTAAACCTATCGAACGCAACCACTTAATAAATGAAAATGGGTGTATCTAAAAGCAAGTGGCTGCTAATTACATTACAAAAGTAACGCGGAAGGTTTTTGTGCATAACTCTCGTCCGGCTTTAAGCTACCATATGTCTATACGACTAAAAATTAGACCTCGTTGGGTGGTCGCATCAGACGGGGTTTACTGTATGTATAACGTCGTACATCAGATAATAACAATTAACCAAATATAACTATATTTGAAATACCATTTACATTATATTACAGATAGTGTCTCATTCTTAAGCTGGTTCCCCTGTAAATGGGATATAACTGGGTTTACGCTTTGTCGTTCTTTATTGGGTATGTACAGTAGAGTATCACTAAAACGACCATATAGTATATTAACACAAAGGACTGTAAAAACGGGTTGCTGCTTATTTCAGGGAAAAAATAATCATGTTTTTGCTGCATGAAGCTTCTACCTGTTTTAAAAACATAAAAAAATCAGACTTCTTTCTAATCATATCAGCCGTTTCTATCTTAACAAGTTATCTCGGCGTCTCACCGGTATACAAACTGTTTGCAACGGTGATTACAGATATACACATTTATCCATGATTATCATGTTTCCATATTTCTATAACAGATTTTGACAACATAGTGTAAAGCACACTTTATATATTCCACACGTTTAGTAACGGGATAACAGGTTTCATTAAGTGTCATTGGATCCAACTAGAACTAAATCTATTTAGTATTGCATGCACTTGTAATAAGGGTTTCGAGTCACATACCTCACTATTGTAACGTGGATACTTGCATAAGGTGTCTCTAAGGCAAACGTTCCAAGGTGAGAGAGAGGAGAGACATTCTGATACTTCCTATGTTCAAGTGCGTACGTACCAGTTGTTTTAAACGTTCAGGTTATAGGAAAGTTTATATGAAACACTTTATGCTTAATATTTGTATTTTTCTGTTTATAAAATGGTTTTACCGTGGTGTATATGATGCTGTTTGTGCTTGGTCGGACAGTATGTGTGACACGACAGTGCGGCATACACCCAATTACATTCTATTGTATAACTACACTGGGGTATGAATCTATTTGGTAAAGACTTTAAACTATAGTTCATAGTATTAGTGTTTTCTGTTGATCGTTTTACATAATGTTCTTGTACTTGAATAAATTAGAAATTAATGCAGCACTGCATTGAATATTCTGTATAAAGATCACACAGAATATATCTGAAGGTTGATAACTCAAATATTTAGTTTTCTATTTATTCGTTTTATGTATTATAAATTGTTATTATTACCAGATTTCTGCGACATGTTGACGTAAACAAAGTAAAATCAACCGTATGTATGTTATAACGAACAGGGCAATCCATTTCCGCTTAGATGAATACACTGGAAATGATAGTGTCTGGTTATTGCCTATGGCTGTATGCACTGATTCATATACAGTAAACAGAGCTGTAGATAAGATACGTTCGACGGGACCAGCCTTATCAAATTCCCTCCTAGACTATTTTAGATTCAACCTCTTATAATAAATCCACTGAAGGAGCATTAGCTATAAAATGGGAGACTTTGAGAATGTTGTAGTTTTAAAACCATTGTGATAAATAGAGCACGTGCTCCAATGGTTTAAAAATGTGACCTTTACAGAGGCGCCAAAATGAAGTCTAAATATTGGACAGAAAGGCGGATGGTAGCTGAATGCACGGCAAATGTGGTGCCGAAAGCTACTTTTGGAGCATTTTGTAGTACCTTAGCCCTATATTAAGCAACTACATGCTTTTTAAGATTCCTGTGTCCAATCAATATATGGTCGCTTAAGACATGTTCTAATGTACTTATCCATCAAACTCTCCTTTTTCTCAGCAAGACCATATCATGTTGCAAATTATTAGAATCGCCCCAAAGATATGAATTTGCGGAACAAATATAAAAAAATTAAAAAATTAATTTAGAATTCGCACCATATCAACAGCTTTTAGTAAAGAGGAATCCAGTTGCAACAGAATAACAAATGTGCCATTTAAGATATATGAAATAACAGGTTCGCCATTTTGCAAAAAAACAAAACCCTTCTCTAAGCACTTTCAGCTACATTTAAAACGATTCCGCTATTAGTATTTCTAAAACAATCCGTAGTAAGTAACCAAACCAGGTGATATAGTATCTCAGCATTTGACTCTTAATTCTTATATCAACCTTTAGGTTGAATTTCGAATGATGCTAGACATTTTAATGACGCATACATATTCGACAGATTTAAATCCTAAGATTATATGTGTCCAACATTTGGCAAGATGCTAAAATCGACAAAGATGCCCATACAGCCTAAACTGGTAGTTCGCTGCAAATGTCACATATGTGAGTAGCTATGCAAACAGTTTGAATCCAGATGAGATGCCGATTTACTGTGTAATGTTTTAATGTTTAAAAAAATGAAATTTTAGGAGACGCCATAATTTGAAACGAAAATATTTGGCAGCGAAAGAGTTATCTCTTTGGCTGCTCAGGCGAATCATACTCCAAACTGAATAATACATTGATTATGTTTTTTGCAATGAAATTAAAACAACACAACCTTTCTAAACTAGAAGAACATTTATTTTAAGGCGAAAGGGTTAAACACTGTCCTTCTTACACATATGTAGAATGTAAATACAATGCAATGGCTTCGCAAGTAGCACCCATTCTAGTGTAAACGTATGTCAGGAGAATTGGTGATGTTCATTTAGTATCAGGTGGTAACTTGGTCCGACAAAACTAAGCTAAAGGAACTACGCTGGTATGCAGACCAGCAAATCACTATGAACCCTGTCGTAAATAACGATGGATATAACAATGGGTTTTATCACACCGATTATTGTTTAATGCAGGACGGAAATGCAGCACCAGCCCACAACAGATTTCTGCATTATTGTTGTCGTGTATATTATAAGAAACTGCCTTATATATTAGACTTCTATGTTCAGTGGGCGTTCTGCATTACCTGTGCCATGTATTTTAAGATGTCTATGTTCAGTTAATACAGAACGTTCTGCATTTCTTGTGCCCTTTAGTATCCCTTTACATACATACGACCTTCTATTGGTTGCAACAGAGTAGACTCATAGCAGACAGCTCCTATAGTAGCCGTCTGACCAGGGTCTGCTCTGTTTGCATATGAAATAACAGATATACGATTCAACATTTTCTCACACGTACAAACATTCCTGTACTCATGCGCCATCATAAAAAACATTTTAATTTATATTCATGATGGCATTATTTCTTACATGAATATTCAATGAGAAAAATGTTATTAAGCAAGCTTCTGCTGTTTTAGATGTCTATGTTCAGTTAATAAATGGTCGCCTAAGATAAGCGCTAGTGCTTTATCCTGTATTCTAAATGTAGTTAGTTTACATTGTATTCAAATCGTCTAATCGACATTTCCTTGGAGGGTCTATTAATATTTGATAAGCATTGACATCAATGAAACAACTTTGAGCATTGATTCGTTTGAATTGCATCTTCAAAAACTAACGTTCATCTCAACGGGCTTGATTACTTTGATAGAATGTATACACTAGCGAGCCATATACTAATTATGCCGACATGTGTTGTATGTCAAAGCAAACTTTCAAATCTGAATACTGCTTGTCGCTTCTTGATTGATTAACTACCGCCAGAGGCAAATGGTGTTTTATCATAAGGCGGAATCAGTCTGCTAGCCATACTCATATACTATATAGACACTATTCAAACTGTCCAGTGCATTGTCAAGTTTATACCAAGGTTATAAAAATGTAGACACATACAGATCAGTAGAAAGTTTGCGTTACATTGGAATTAAAACTGAATATACCTTTTACTCCTATTGATATTAAATTTAATACAACAAATGTTTATAATAACCCTTTACTCCGTGATTATCCATGAACGAAATGATGATATCGTTAGTATTAATTAGAATAGTTAGCACATGGACACATGAATGGTTGGCTATGGCAGAAGGTAAAGAATCATATCTATATCATATCATAATCATAGCAGACCTTGATGAGACAACTCCTACAGGAGCCTTATGATCTGGGGCTACTCCGTTTGCAACAGCTTAAAAGGCGTAGAGTAAAACCTCCCTAAACAGTAATTCTACTTCAGTCGAATTTAGATACTTTGAGGCAGGTGGCTGCTTAATGCAGGGTGAACGTCGTGCAGAAAACTCCTAGAGGAGCATTAATTTGCCACTTGTTTCCAAGACCGATATTTATACTAAATTGTACGTCCGTTTTAGAGGGGTTTTACTGTATTTATGGAGTATATGGATACATTTTGTAAGCCGCACTTTATGCCAAATAATGACAAATTATAAAAAGCGTTAACTGTTTTATTTACTTTACGCATTTCAGAGAAATATGTGTCAACTACAGCCATGTTTTGTTCAGGTATGAATTACCATCGTAAGCAAACCCTCCAGTGTTTTGACATTCTACAAATACATTACCACTGACAATGCTTTCCTGTTGTTTATATATTGGTTATATTTCCAGGAAATTTTACAAGTGCGTTTACATTTAGCAAACAGCCTACAGTGCAAAAAGCACACTCTTACTAAATGAATGTGAAAACTCTGGTGGGAAATGCAGTATACATTGTAAAAACAGAACACCTAGTCTACGATGTAGCTTTCAGGAACATAAATATTTAAACGTTTAAGTTTTAGGATATGAATTTCCATTAAGGTTTGAATATTTTCAAAGTCTTGCCCATTTTCTTTCATTAGCATATCGCTTTCCTCCTAATCTTGTTTATAATGATAAGAGAACATCGCAGTTGGAACAAACATGTTTAAACGTGTGACAAGTAATAGCGATGCAAATGTACTTACTTTCATACCCTAATTGATTCATGTAATCGTTACCTACAACACAAATTTAAACAAATTACACGGATCGTGTTCAACCCTTCACCCTTTCATCCTTTTAATGCCTTTGCAAACAGAAAAGACCCTCATCAGACGGCTTCTGCAGGAGTCGTCTACTCAGAGTCTGCTCTGTATGCTCATGGAATAATATAGGGTTCTAGTTTCTACCAAGAACACAGTTTACTGTATTAATTTATCATTAGATCCAAACTATTTAAATATATCTTCCGAAAAGGAGCATTAAAATTATACTAGAAAAATAGGATTATATTTGTAGTTTTGAAACCACTGTGATAAATAAAGCAGTTGCTCCTATGGAGCAAATGCTCCATTTATCACACTGGTTCAAACTGAGGCATCAATATGAGGGAAATGTGAAACGTTACCTAATTAATATTCGTGATTTTAATATTTCTTACATGGCTATTCAATAGGTAAATGGTTAAAAGTATCTTTAATTGCGCGTTATACAATGCATTCAGGGAGACATGCGTAGTAGATGTCTATATTTGCGAGCCTGGCAGTTGTATTTAACAGACATCTAATATGATTGGTTCGGAACGTGCCATGTAGTTGTCGTCTGCTGCAATTAGGACAATTAATATTCCATCGTTTTGTCCAAAACTGCAATCAGAGTGATGCAGAGTGAGCCAGAGTGTTTGTTTTAGCGCGCTTCTTAAGTGTGCCCTGGCTGAAATTTGCAAACAGATTACATCCAGATGAGACGCCGAGTTACTCGACACCAATCCAGGATCCAAGCTATTTGACAATCGGTCAATAGTTTCTTAAACGTTTGATCGAATCGGAAGTCCGAGAAAAGTTCAGCAACTCAGAAGTTGAGCAGATATTATTTTGTCAACATGAGAAGAGTTAAAATGCCTTACTTGTGTACCGTACTAGACAGAAAGAGGTAATATAAGGTTATATATGGAAGTGGTAATATAAGAAGGGCGTTATCTGACTATGTGTATGTAATGTATAACTCTTTGCACGCTAGTGGTGAAGCTCCATGAGGTATACACATTGGTCTCGGAGACAGGTTGTAGCTTAATGCAGGGTGAACGTCATGCAGAAAACAGCCATCTGCCTAAAAGTTTCTACATTCTTCTCTACTATAATTCCGGTTTAGATGGGTTTTAATGTACAAACATTTTGGTGGCAAATGAGACACCACATAATGTGCCATCTCATCAGGATCAAAACTGAATGAATATTGGAGATATTGTTTGTAAATAACTGAAGCAGATGGCAATTACAGCAGACGAAAACATACTTCACGTGCAAAGAGTTAACCCTTTCCCTCATATAAACGTGTTTTCACGCATTTGCAAACAGAGTAGACCCAGATCAGACGGCTCCTAGAGGAGCCGTCTGATCAGGGTCTGCTCGGTTTGCTAATAAAATTTGAAAGATGTTTCTTTACTTTCTAAAATGTCTTCAATGTTCCACCTTCCATATTTATATTAACTATGTTGTTAATGAATATTCAGTAGGTATTGAAACTTGGCCTATATACAGAACATGGAAAGGGTTAAATGTGTCTGATCCATCAGTTTGCAAATGTTAGCATACACTTGTACCGTTACACAATCAGATGCAGGGTTGGGAAACGATTCATATATCTTAAATATTTTTAGAATACTTCTTATGGTATGTATGGCCACTAATGTCTGGCGTCCACTACAGTGCCGAAACCTTGCTGAAGAGTTGCATAATAAATATGACTCGATTCGGGAACCTTTCGGGACCAGCTTTGTATTCGGGGTCATTCGGCATCCATTCCGCAAGTATTCGGGAACTGGCATACGTAGCGTTGCGGAACAGACGCCGAAGTGATGCAGAATCATGCCGAAACCTTGAGAATTACCTCCCGAATGCTTCAACGTCCGGTTTAGAGGTTTGTTTCTTTTACTGAATTTGAATGCAAATGCTTTGCAAATATTACCAACACTCAACCAAAAGTGTTTAAAGATAATGTAATAATACATATGTACGTTAAAACTTGGCCTACTGAAAACTGTTGTGTCTACTCAAACTCAGATCTGCAAACAATTTCCATTTACCTCCGGTTCATTATATTAGGGGAAGTATTTACGGCGGGCCAAAATTTGAGATCTTGCACAAGTGCCGTTTTCAGCCCTTGTCATCTTGTACCAAGCCGTCAGATGCTTGCCTGGCCAGGGGTTAAAAGCTTTACATCACATAGGACCACTATGGAATTGGATATAGTCTGAGGAAACCAGTTTTAATAAATGATTTAGGCCTTGGATACAATGTCATGATAAAGAAGCTTTGGGAACTTAATTCCGGTTTCATTGGTTGTATACTCCGTGTCAATATAATTAATTGCTGGAAATAATTCTGGTTTATTAATATGTTGTAAAGGTATACAATAGAACTATTCAAGTCAAGCTAACTAGACCGACACTGTGTACACCTTTGTATTCCTGCAAATACATGCATATACTTATTGCAGTATCATGTTAAAACAAGTTATTATAAGGTAAGTATTTGTAACTCTTTTACCACCAAAGTCGCCAAAATTCAGCATGAAAAACAGTGCAGTACTAGATCAGACGCCGCCTCTCCAAGGCACGACTGATCATTCACGTCATTGTTTGGTCTAACTTCCATACCATGTTTGCGGTTTATTCGTTTATGAACTTTGTATTTATTTGCCGGTGTGCATTATTTATTCATCTCAAATAATACATAGCACTGTCTGTTCACAAGTAGACGTGTTACCACTGCCTTTGTAACTGTTGACACGTTATTCAGCTGATGTGTTTAGGCGGCCTATCCAAAACGTTTCTTTTTGTGTTTACATGCGCAACGTATCCTCTTCAGCCTTGTTCATTTGCGCATCTGGGGTAAATCACTGGCATGTTAAACATAACCAGTTACACAGTCGTTACATTGAGCCAACGGGGCCTAATACTATACACATACATGAATGATCCACCATCATAAATTTTAACCCGTTCCTTCATTTTTATAAATGCCTTTTCACGCATTTGCAAACAAAATAGACTTTCTCATCATGGTCTGCTCTCTTTGCTTATGAAATTATATAAAATCTGACAGTAGAAGATTTACCAATACAAACATATACCATTAAAATTTCAGCTAACACATATTCATGGTATCATTATTCCTTACTTGAATATTAAACAAGGACAGGGATAAACAATGTGATATGATTAGGCCGACGATCCAATACACAGATTCTCTTTCCAAAAGGGAATATCACAATCACTGAGTTGACCGGAATATTATTATACGAGTTTACATATAATTTAGCAACGATATTTGGACGGGACCTTATGATAATACAATAAAGACTTGCTAAAAAGAAGTACAGTGCTTGGTTTTAACCCTTTACTCAACCGACATTAATGTGATAAATATTGGCATGCTTGATAGTAATTAGATAAATATTTATTCTAATGCAACATTTTTGTAACACGCATTCTGATTGGTCCACGTGACAAAATTTGAAGCATATAAACCACCGATATACTGTCGGGAAAATGAATATACTGTCGGAAACCGAATCACTAGAAAATTTACTACGAAATATTCATACGCGCATTCATAGTAAAATTGAATGAATGGGTCTGAATGAACGAAGACACTGGCTGAATGAAATGTCAAATGTTTTCAAGTTGCTTGTGTGTTTTTTCAACACACGTAATGGTTGTAGTCAATGTGAGTCTGGCGATTCTACTCAAATATATATCGCAAAGTCCCACAAGTTGATCCTGAGTCCATTTATTTCACATGTCGATCCAATGCACTGTCCTTGAACAAACGTTCCTGTTCCTATACTCTGTTTTGAGGTGTATGTGGCACCTGCACCCTGTAAATATAAGATTTAAGGTATATAACCATGTAGCTGTGAGATTTATATCCATGCTGAAACTATTTAAGAAGGACCTGACAACGCTTAAACATTACCAGCCGATCACAGACAATGAAAACACTAAAAAACTCAGGTTTCCTCTCTGCCATAAATCACAAATTTTTCCAAAGAAAAGTGGTTTGACATAACCTTGAATTTCGCTCTTCGTGGTATACATAGAAAACCTAAAACCTCTGACAAAAGTACAATTTATGAGTCATGCAGGAAACATGTCCTGTAAATCTCTGAAAACATACCTGATAAAACTGCACCCGTGATCGGACCATTTCATTCAGTAACCCAAACGTTCAGTCGATTATGAAGAATCATATACACATCCAGGCCTGTTGGTGAGCGTGTGCTGAACGGAATGATGAAAACAATTTCTGCTGAGGCTTGTTTCGTCAAAAGTTTTAAAACACAAATCACTGTGTCCGAGAGACCGCAATCATGCACTAGCTGTTGGCCTATGCTGGTGTCAAAACCAGGGAAATAATGAAAAAGTCCGGTCATCAGCATGAAGCCAGTGTCCGAAGCTATAATGCCGACTCGTCCGACAATCAGAAGCGGCAGTATTCTTCAATTCTTCAAGGACAGTCCCATAATGAGAATTCGCCCCACCCACTATAGACCACTCGAGGGCTCTTTGCAAATTCCAAACATGCCTGTAGATCTAGATTGTCGCTCCTGATAATTTCCATTTGCACATTCACTTGGCCTATCGTCATTCTCATCAAATACACCAATCAGCCAAAGTATCTTGAATATGCAACCAGTTCCACATTGCAAACAATTTAAAAATAAATAATTCCGTTGTCCATGTGCACAATTATTGTGAAATTTTGAGCCATGTCGAGGTCAAATTTGATTCATCTTTCGTAGTTTTGAAAGGGACCTACCGTCAGAAATTCAAAGGACCATGACTTAACGGTTTTCATTTGTGAAAATCAAAGTATCAAGTGAAAACACCTGTTCTTGGTATATTAAATATAAGCAGAATTGCTAGGTTCCGGGAGAACTATTTTCTATATGCGTTATGCGGAGATATGCGGTGTTTCATGACGTCATGTTATGACGACAGAGAGAAAATATCAAAGGACTTAAAGTATTGTTTGTTTTTTACCATCTGGATCTATGGTTTCATTAGAATAGGGATGACCGTTGCGTATTTGAAGATTTGCAGCAGTATATCGGTGGTTTATATGTCGCAAATAATCGTTTTACATGCTCCGCTAACGCGTCGCATGTAAAACTAAATTTGCGACATATAAACCACCGATATACTGCTGCAAATCTTCAAATACGCAACGGTTATCCCCTAATTATAGCACAGGAACACAGACGGTTTGGTCAGTAGAATCAGATCTATATTATATCAAAAGCAAACAGAACAGACCCTGATCAAACGGTTCCTACAAGAGCCGTCTGATCTGGGTCTGCTCTGCTTTGCATACGCATAGAAAGGCGTATTTATAGAGTAATGGTTTAAAATAAATATAGGCCAAAGGGTATATAGAAGCTTCGATAGGGTATTTCTGCATTACATTTGACCTCCATTAAACATCCATCTTCCTGAACAGACTCCCACAGTAATACATTATGTAGTCGCAATAGTGAGCCTGTACTTTATGTGTTTGCAACTGTACTACAGTTAAAACCTCTCTCCAACAATCACGTAAAGATATTTTACTTCTGGATCGTTGATGTGATGATAAAAGGTTAATGCGGGGCCACTGTATCCACCAGGCCACTTCGAGATTTATGTATTACTTTCATGCTTCATTAAACAATATCTTGTTTCATATATTTGTCACCAAATTGCATCTTTATAGTTTTCCAACTGTACACTTGAATAGTATTTATAAGTCAATTAATAGCTAGAGATGGTCTCTGTGGTCACCTTCCAGATATGCTCATAACAAAATTTCTCTCAGTATAGTGAACGATAACATCATGTGTACAATAATGTATAGTACAACCCCTCTAAACCGGACGTTTAATTAAGTATAGATATCGGTCATGGAGACAGGTGACAGCTTAATGCAGGGTGAGCTTTCTGCATGACTTTCACCCTGCATTAAGGAGCCTCCAGTCCTGCAAAACGTATCTAAATTCTTCTCCACTAGAACTCCGGTTTAGAGAGGTTTTACTGTACATGTATTGGGAATATGTAGTATCTGTTCACATCTCATATCATAGCTTGTCTGTTTGAGGAATTACTTGGGATTATAAACCCCGTTAATGTCACATAAAATATGTTTCGATTCCAATGGTATCTTCTTCTGACAACAAGACTACGAGCTTTTGGTTTGTACAACGCCCCTTTTAATGCGGGAAACGAGTGCAATGTAATTTCCAAACAGTGTTTTCCGAGACCCGTTGGCTCAATTAGAAGTCATCTAATCAGAGTGTGTGCTGTTTGTCATCCAAACGTCTTTCGCAAACGATACACATTCATACTGAATGGACTATATCATTAAACGCTGATGGACTATTCCACTTTGAAAATTCAGCACTCAATAGGTAAATGAATTACAGAGATATCACCGTTGACCGCCAGTCCATCTGTCAAAGTATGACGATTTATAATTCCAGAAGGAAATTGCCAAACAATCTTGTTTGAGATATGACAAATGATAGATCTTGGTCTGTTAATGTGGATTGTATTTCGAATGCAAAGGAACGAATAACAATTTAAGATGTTATTTACTGATTAGAATATCTATGTATCGGAATTAGAATGAAAACACGTATAGCAGGAACATCTTTGACGAATATGACAATATGTATTAAGTTAGTAACATAAACGGAGTGATTAATTGACCTTCAGCAGTGTAACAACATATCATGAGAAATATATAATTCCTTGTGGTACGTTACGAGGTACGATGTACTGTAGAACCTATCTTAACCAATTACCTCATAGGCTATTTTTAGACCCTACCTCTTGGAATAAATCTACCACAAAGGAGAATTCACTAGTGAAAAGGAAACGTTTATAATTGTATAATTTTGAAACCATTGTGATAAATAGAGCATTTGCTCCTAATGAGCAAACGCTCTATTTATCACAATGGGTTAACCTTCCTACGTTAGTTTATCGTATTGCATCGCCTTCGTACATCATAGCATATTTTTATGTATATTGTTTCATCTTAGTGTAAAAATAATTGCCTTTTATATCATAGGCCATAGTAACGTATTATCCTTCTTACCCGTTGTACTATTTCAAAGTAACGTCATTTGTTAAATGAAAAGTAAAGTTGTGTCCTTTACAGTAGATTTGTCAGTTCCTACCATGACAGGTTGGTGTGCATTTAATGTAAAACCCCGACTTCAGAAAATCAGAACAGAGTCCCATTATGCTATAATCAAGAGTAACTACATACATTTGTGAATAGCATGGGCTGCGAGATATATGGGGTCTGTATCAGTTTTGGAACGACACTCGTAATATAAAGCCGTGCAAACGTATATAATGCATATTATATGCAATTACGTGGATGATGGTAGTTCGCCTAGCATCAGAAAACAAGCTGAGATTACAATGCAAACCTAACGTGTATATTAGCAATTATTCAGTATGGGTTTCTGAATTTGATTATGTACAAATAATAAGTATATGTGACATCAGAGCCTATATCATTTCTTTCTGTTTCAAGTATTTATGTCTTATAAATATGCCAGCATTTAAGTACCTGATTAATGTAATAATCAGGTCTTACCGAATTGAAGATTCATCTTGAAGATTCAAACATAATTCAATAAAGCGTATGACTTGGAACTTGTGGCTTTGCGATCTAATTCGGCAGAATTCGTTCGCTGCAATGCAAAGTTGATATCACCTTTACCAACAGTATGAACCCAGATGAGAATACATGTGTTATCAGAACCAAACCTGGGTCCATGCCTATAAAGATTTTTAGGTGAGTCTGAGTTCGTTCGGAAGCTTTTGATTTGTCAGATTTGAGTTCTCAAGCTTTTGATCGGTCAGATTTGAGCAAAAGGTTCAAATCTGACCAATCAAAAACTTGAGAACGAACTCAGACTCACCTAAAAGTTTATAAACATGGACCCTGAATGATGTTGTGATCTTTTTGAGATTGAAACTGAAGACACTTCAAAAGTAAAATCGTTGTAAACGGCAATATGTGGCAACGAAGGATTTTAGGTATGATGATGTGCACTTGAAAACTGTAAGTTATATTCTGACTAAAACGATTGCTGAACGATGTAAAGGAATTGTGTATACAGTAAAACCCCTCTAAACTGGAAGTCTAGTTGAGAAGAATTTAGACAGACTGGACTAATGTGTACTATATATCTGGTATTTGGTTTAGTGACTAAAAATGATAACTAGGGTATATTTAATTGTTGGAGTTACAAAAGACTTTCGATGGTACTACCAGTGGTTATAATTCTCGGTTTATGTGTTATTTTATCTATCATGTGTGATGGAAATAATTGGCAAGCTTAAATAAATATGATAAAAGCTATTGTTGAGTGTTAAGACTAAATGTACAAGACGATATCACCATTATCCTTGACCGACATCATTAGATGTAATATTTATAATCATGTCCCAGGACGACCATTTAATGTTGGTAATAATACAATAAGTAGTTAATGGATAAAAGATATTTGTGAGAGCATTTGACGTACTTTAAAACCCCTCTAAACCGAACGTTCAATTTAGTATAAATATCGGTTTTAGAGACAGGTGGCCGCTGAATACAGGATGCAAGCCCTAATATGCAACAACACGAAATTTACCCTGCTTTTAGCAGTCAACTGGCTAAAGTACCTAATTTATTCTCAACTAGAATTCCGGTTTAGATTGGTTTTACTGTATTTTTGTATCCACTTTGCCGCGACGGTTGCTATTTGATAGTTCAATATTTGCCCCGAAATGATTTGAGGTACATAATTATAACATGTGTCACGTGTATAGATGTTTTATTTTGGTGGTAGCTAATTTCACATAGTTCAAAGATGTTGACAACTTCTTAATATATTCGAATGCCTTTTAAAGCATGTACATATTTGATATTCCTTGGAGAAATTCCCTTAAAATGTTTATTCCAGTAATATCACAGTTTCATGAGACGTTACGTATTAGGTTGTTATACACTGTTGAGTCCCGTACTTACATCTATTTGGACGAATACACAACCGTGAAAGGCTATATACTGGATGAGACGGAGTCGAGTCCAGCACAGCTTTTTATTGTTGTGAACGAGTCAAATACATTTCAGTACGGGACCCAACAATACATAATGACCTCAATTTGACGCCATCGCATCAACTAAGAGCTTTTGTGAAAACCTGTACACGTACAGTTTACGTTTTGACTTTAGAGACAGACTTTGTACAGCTCTAATCGTTTTAACTGTATTGCATGTATTTGCTAAATTTTATGTGTTTACTTATAATATAGGAATTTGAATAAAAGTGCACATATATACGATTATAAAATTATATTTTCATGATTCAAATACGCACAGAAGTAACATATTTATATACCATTCTTTTAAATAGCTTATATCATTGCTACATTCCCAATTCACCAAATAGCATACACATCCCTGAAACTGATTAAAGAAACCACCACCACCAACAACAACAACAACAGCACATAGCTGCAAACTGTTGATGGAAGATATTTGTATATAACATCGATACATTGACGCATTGGGGACAACTGCTGTTCAGATACACGCTTATTGTATGTTATTAAGGATATGTCTGGAAAAATCTGACATTTATGCATTAACGAGAAAAAGGTTTACTGTACATCAAATACAGAACATTCTTTGTTTTAGAATAGATAGATTTATAACATTATTTTATTTGGAGGCGAGTGAATAAACATTTTCTGACGCTTCATGCATGCTATTTAATATTCTGTTACGGTATAAATGTTGCATAGTTTTACTCAAAAACGCAATTTACACGTTATATATGGCAATACAGAATTTCAAAAGTGTACAAATATAGTGTCTAACAGAAAGATGACTGCATCACGCATATCTGAACAGGTCCACGAGGTATACTTTTGTACTACGTCATTGTTACAGAATGCATGTCTAGAATTGCAAGCAAAATAATACATATTCTCTATAAAAAGTTTAACTTGCTAAATCATTTTTTCGTCCGTTCCCCTGACTGTGTCTCATCTTATAAAAAGTATTCTTGACACAATTGTGAGTACGAACAAAAAGTATTTTAATCTTAATCAACCGCTGGAAATTGTTAGCTACAAGAGCATATATATCGCTAAGTTTCTTCTTTATTGTCTGCCTAATTGACTTTACAAATAAGTATCCAATCCTCTAAACATCATATTTAATGTGTGTTGGTGAATGTATTTCCTTCCTCCAATTAAGTATTTTTAAATTTGTAAAGACTATACATGTATATATTAAGTTCAATCTATGATACTAAAGTATGGACTTATCGAACTATCTGAATAGTTCACTACACGACTGTGAAAAGTGCTACCAATATCAAGGTATGTCTAAATATAGTGTGGATATGGGCATGTTATGCACTATTTAGAATGTTGTGTTATTTTGTTTCTTCATTTTCTTTCAGCGTTTGATAGATTAATAGTTTACTCTGTATAATAATGACTATGCATTTTCAACTTATATTCCTCTTATTTGGTAAACTGCCCTTAGATCGTGACCCTGTTTTTATTTTTTTTAAATTTTAATGCTTCTTGTTCGCCTTCTGTTCTGTTTCTCATTACTTTTTCCTTTTGTCCTGTCTAACTGTTCTTTTACCTTCATGCGCAATTTTCAGTACAATTGCGTAACTTCCAATTCTCCATGGCTATATTTTGTTATCATACATGTACGTGTTTTATTCTGCCTCATGGGTAAGGACGTAGTGCAATTGAGAGCAGCCGTTAGCTGTTTGTATTGCGGAATGCATACCTGAGTAATTAAATAGGCTAAATACTGGTATCCTCTACAGTTCAGTCTAAACACTTTTAAACTACTCCTCTACAATACTACCTCAAGCAAAAATAAAATGATACGTCACGTTAATACTATGTCGTCGGATCTCAAATTCTCAATCCTTCTTGTCATGCTGGTTATTCTATCTTGAGATATAGAAACTAAGCCAGATCCCAATAACACTTATTAAGTGCCATTTGGTTGTATTTCAATGACCCACCTAAATATTTGACGTATCAGAAACAAGTTAGATTGTATTAAAACGTTTGTGGCGGATTTTGAGACACTATGCTTTACAGAAGCTCAACTCTCTGACAATATATCTAATGGAACTGTGGCAGTTGAAGGTTTTCATGTTACAGAAAAGATCAAACAAACCAAGTGGCTTACTTACTTATATTCAGCTCGAACTAATTTCCAACCGTCGTTATGAGCTCGAAGTAGAAACGATACATTCTCTCTGGAATGAAGTTACTTATCACGGAAAAAAGATCATTGTGTGTAATGTGTATAGGTCACCATCATTGCCGGTCTCCTTTTGGGATACTTTCAACGTTTGTCTGGAAAAAAGCTATCGAAAGTAGAAGCTAGAGGTTTATTTGTATCACAAAAACAGATGTCTCCCCCTCCCATCCTCATTCCAATACGCAAGTGTAATGTCTATAACTCCAAACTTATCAGGGTCTAGTTTTAAGTCACCAGGGGCAATAACTCCAACATTATCAGGGGGAGACAATTAAAGAACCCCGGGTACACATGCTGGACAACATTCCTGTGAAGATTGGTGGTACTAATACCAGTGGTTTACACACGAGATAACGAGAGAAACACACGACACAAAGTAAAGTTTATCTTATTTTAATTCATAAGGGGCAGTAGCTCCAAAGTTATCAGGGGGAGACAATTAAAAAACACAGATGCTGGTGAACATTCCTGTGAAGTTTGGTGACTCTAGCCCTACTGGTTTCAGAGATACGTGCATCACAAAGTTTCTCTAATTTTAACTTATTATATCAGGGGCAATAACTCAAGAATTATCAGGGGAGACAACACCCAGGTGCACAACAACTCATGCTGGTCAACATTCATGTGTTTGGTGACTCTATCCCTATTGGTTTGCATGATACAGAGTTTCTCTAATTTTAAGTAATCATATAAGGGGCAATAACACCAAAGTTATCAAGGGGAGACAATTCAAACATCCCAGGTGCACACAGTTCATGCTGGTCAAAACATTCCTGTGAAGTTTGGTGACTCTAGGCCTAGTGGTTTCAGAGATATGCATGACATTAAGTAATGTTTGTCTAATTTTAAGTCATCAGGAGCAGTAACTCCAAAGTTAACAGGGGGAGACAATTAAAAAAACCATGAGCAAAACAACTCATGCTAGTAAACAATCCTGTGAAGATTGGTGACTCTTTCCCTAATGGTTTCATAGATACGTGCGACAAAAAGTTTGTATAAATTTAAGTGTTCATATCAGGGGCAATAACTCAAGAATTATCAGGGGAGACAATTTAAAAAACATAGGTGCACAACAACTTATGTTGATGAACATTCCTGTGAAGTTTGGTGACTCTAGTACTAGCTTCAGAGATACGCGCGACACAAAGTTTTTGTAATGTTAAGTCATCAAGGGCAATAACTCCAAAGCTATCAGGAGGAGACAATTCAAAAACCACAGGTGCACAACAACTCATGCTGGTGAACATCCTTGTGGAGTTTGGTGACTCTAGCCCAACTAGTTTCAGAGGTACGCGCGACACCGGTTTGTGACAGACAGACAGACGGACGGACGGACGGACAGACAGACAACTCTGGCAAAAACAATATGTCTCCCCATAAATGGGGGAGACATAATTGAATATTGCTTAAGCCGGTGCTAGCGGGCGTGAGTAGTATGTCTCTTTTAATAACTACTCATGAACAGACCGAGTCTGCAACCGAGTCTGCAATTTTCTCTTTTGGAATTGCTACTTTTGTGTTCGAAGGATCACCCACTTTCAGAATATATGTACTTCACAGCACCAGTTGTTAAGTGCTTGCGTGGCGACCGTAAAAAGTCGCCCCGTACTTCATTCTCAGTGTTAGTATATTTTCTGGTCCCTCGAGATCACTACTGTTGATGGTATAAATTTTGAAAAATGAATACTGCTTCAGCCGGTGCTAGGGGACGTGAGTAGTGTTGTACATTTAATTACAACTCATTTAATACTCAATAAAACCGAGTCAGCAGTGTTCTCTCTTTTTTTGGCACCGCTACTTTTGTTTTCGAAGGATGACCGACTTTCAGAATAGATGTACTTCATAACAGCAGGTGTTAAGTGCATGTGTGGCGGCCGTAAAAAGTCGCTCCGTACTTTTTCGCAGTGCTGTTCATTCGGGATCATTAATTTGATGGTTCAAGTTTTGAATATTGAATACTGCTTAAGCCGGTGCTAGGGGGCACAAGTAGTGTTGCGCTTATAATTACTACTCGTGAACAGACTCAACAAAACATAGTCTGCAGTGTTCTCTTTTGGCATTGCTACTTTTGTTTTCGAAGGATCACCCACTTTCAGAATTTAACCGAATCATGTTCACAACTTGATAAATGTAATTACTGTCCCGACCCGAGTTTGTTTTATTCCATTAGCACGTCTATAGACCCAGTTGCTGTCTCGAATGATTTAGAAGTCCTAGATTCCGGAAATATGCATTGGATTGGTTTAGTTTGGTTTAGTTTATATCGGGTTTAACGTCTATATGTCAGTCATGTCGCGACGTTCTGTTAAATACAGGTGGAGGAAGATCTTAGGGGTTCTTCTGTACACGTAACAAATAGCATTGTTTCGTGCACAGAAGAACATTCAGGTACGACCACCGACCTACCGCAAGCCAGCTGGAAGGCTTCCTCACATATAAAATCCAAATGTCCAGACCGGAATTCAAACCAACCGGTGATGGGCTAAGCGATTGTCAGTCGAAGACCATAACCACTCGGTCACGGAGGCCCCCGGAATTATGGATGTACCGGACGAAATTAGTGATCACAAGGCTATATTTGTACGTATAAACTATCCTTCCACATGTTCAAATACTGTAATCAGGAACGTTTGGCTGTACAATATAGCAGACTATGACAAACTAAATGAGTAAATATTGACAGAAAACTAGAATTTTACCGATGATAATGATATAAATTTAGCAACCGTTCAATTAATGAAATAATGAATGTATTCCTAAAAAAGAAGTCACTATCCGGAAAAATGACAAATTTTGGTGTGATGGTGAAATAAGAAAAAAGAAAATACTCAAGAAAACGAGATCGTCAAAAACAAAAGCAATAAACTCAAAATATAATCTACAATAGTAAAACAAGATGTGTTTGTGAAACACTATGCCCCCTCAATATGATATTTGACCCTGAAGGATGACCTTGATCTTGACATGTCACTCCTCAAACTGTGCAGCTTCATGGGGTACACATGCATACCAAATATCAAGTCTGTATCTTTAATGGTTCAAAAGTTATGGCCAATGTTAAAAGTTGGTGACCTTTGACCATGAAGGATGACCTTGACCTTGACATGTCACCCCTCAAACTGTGCGGCTTCATGAGATACACATGCATACCAGTAAAAAGGCTGTATGTCTACTGGTTCAAACGTTATGGCCAATGTTAATGACCTTTGACCTTCAAACATGACCTTGACCTTGACATTTCACCCCTGACACTGTGCAGCCAAATGAGAAACACATATATACAAACTATCAAGTCTATCTCTACTGGTTCAAAAGTTATGGCCAATGTTAAAGTCTGTGACCTTTGACCCTGAAAGATGACCTTGACCTTGACATGCCACCCCACAAAATGTGCAGCTTCATGAGATACACATGCATACCAAATATCAAGACTTTATCTCTATTGGTTCAAAAGTTATGGACAATTTGAAGTTGGTGACCTTTGACCCTGAAGGATGACCTTGACATGTCACCGCTCAAACTGTGCAGCTTCATGAGATACAAAAGTATGCCAAATATCAAGTCTCTATCTGTACTGGTTCAAAAGTTATGGCCAATGTTAAAGTCCGTGATTTGACCCATATGTTTGACCTCTGACCTTTAAGCGTGACCTTGACCTTAACATGTCGCACCTCAAAATGTGCGGCTTCATGAGAGACATATGCATGCCAAATATCAAGTCTATCTGTACTGAGTTAAAAGTTATGACCAATGTTACAGTTACAGACAAAGAAACAGACAATTTGACCTTTGACCCTGAAGTATGACCTTGACCTTGACATGTCACCCATCAAAACGTATAGCTTCATGAGATACACAAGCATGCCAAATATCAAGTCTCTATCTTTTCTGGTCCAAAAGTTATGGCCAATGTTAAAGTCGGTGATTTGACCCATATATTTGACCTCTGACCTTGAAGGATGACCTTGACCTTGACATGTTACCCCTCAAAATGTGCGGCTTCATGAGATACATATGCATGCCAAATATCAAGTCTCTATCTGTACTGAGTCAAAAGTTATGACCAATGTTAAAGTTGCGTTAAAGTTACAGCCAAAAAAACAGATAATTTGACCTTTGACCCTGAAGGATGACCTTGACCTTGACATGTCACCCCTCAAAATGTGCAGCTTCATAAGATACACAAGCATGCCAAATATCAAGTCTCTATCTCTACTGGTCCAAAAGTTATGACCAATGTTAAAGTCAGTAATTTGACCCATATATTTGACCTTTGACCTTGAAGGATGACCTTGACCTTGACATGTCACCCCTCAAAATGTGCGGCTTTATGAGATACATATGCATACCAAATATCAAGTCTCTATCTGTACTGGCTCAAAAGTTATGACCAATGTTAAAGTTGCTGACAAACAAACAGACAAACAGACAAACAGACAAACAAACAAACAAACAAACAGACAGGGCAAAAACAATATGCCCCCCAGATTTGATCTGGGGGGCATAAAAATAAGCAGCTTTTAAACAACGTCAACATTTTGAAAACACATATCACAAGGAACACTGTTTTTGCAACATCGAAGAAATCGTGCAATATTACTAAAATGCTACTACTAAACTGCCTTAAACAATTCAGGAAATCGAACAAATCCTAAAACTCTATACCCCCATTAAAACGCAATCTAATGAACTATAGATACTTTTGCATAAATTTACGGAAATTACAAAGCAACCGACAATAATACAGAAAATGAAACAATAGAAATGATAAATACACTAATGAGTAACAAAGAAGTTGGTGAAGACCTCGTAAGTCATCGTGTCTTAAAACGGATAAAATATATTATAGTCAAACTCCTGTGTAAATTCTGTAACAAATCTGAATGCGTATTCTCAGACAAATGGAGAATGGCAATTGTCATGGCATTATTCAAAACAGGAGATGTTAACACCACAACAAAGTGTAGACTAATATCGCTTTTAAGCTGTGTTGGAAAGTTAATGGAAAGAGTAATTTGCAAATATCTATATTACCGCCGTATTTCAAACAATCTAATATATGCCCAATTATCAAGATTCCTAACCGGTCATTTTACAGTCTACCAACTTATTGATATTTACAATCAGGTAGCACTCTAGATAGTAGGTTAAACACCTGTATAATCTTCTGAGATATTTCTAAAGCCTTTGATCGTGTCTGGCATAAAGGTTTAGTCTTCAAACTTCGACAATATGGATTTAGTAGACAAATATTACAATGGTACGAAAGCTATCGTTTAATAGAAAACAAAAGGGTTTGTTGGATCTTTGTTTTGGATGTCAAATCACTTAATACAGGGGTACCACAAGGCATTGTTCTGGAACCGCCCCTGATCTTAGTTTACGGAAATGATATCCGTATATTGTTCTTGCTGACTCGTGTTGAAGTGTTTCTAATTTCTGTTTCTCTACAACTGTACAGCCGTCCCAGACAACAGATGCGTATTCGAAAATCAGCCTTAAGAACGTTCTAATCGTTCTAATGTTTTTCGTTTTACATACAACTTTATCTTTGGCATCATACCTAATATGTTTGTAGATGTTGTTATTAAATTATCAATATGGACATGTAATGTGCCACCACAGCCCAGGGTAAGACTCAAACTCTTTCAGATGGAAGAACTTATATTAGCACCTGGCTGTCTAACTGACTTGTTTATAAATGCGGTTGATTCATTTCTCTACAATCTTCGAAATCCACTAAACTACACTATTTGGAACAGGAAAACCGAAATCTTTTTAAATATTTTGTACCGAATGCTCTATATGTATCTGGAACAACCTTCCTAACATAATAGAATAGTCAGATTCTTTGTCCAAATTCAAAAATGCATTAAATGAAATGAAACAAAATACCGCCATACTTTTATTCTGGAGAACGGTTGTATACGGATATCCATGCAAGAACACGCAACGAATGTAGTAACTTAAACTAAGATCTACTAAACACCGCTTTACCTTGAATGGGGCATGCGTGCGTGGCTTTGAAAGAGAAGACGACGCCGAACATTCTTTGCTACAACGTCACATGTATCTGAATGCCAGGCTTACACAAGGAATGTTCAAAAGGAATATTTGGTGTTCAGATAATTTGTCAACGTGTGGTCTGAGAACATGTAGAGTAAAGCTTTTTATCAAACCAGCCATTCCTATGAGAGGATCTGATCTTAAAATGATTTTATCAGCTTGTTCGTCAATTTCTTTCAATTAATATTTATAAGCAAGAAAGTCGAAAACGAATGGCATGTTTACAGAAGAATAGTCATCTTCATACAAGATCTACGTTTAATATTACCATTTTTACGAAATCCATGTGATCGAGATTTGCGTTTCCTTATAGAAAAAAAATGAAAAATGTCTATATCAGGATCTTTTGAAATATTTCCAGTCTGGTAAACAATATTATTTAAGCCTAAAGGAAACTGTATTTGCAAAATCTTAATCCAATTTGATTCAGATATAAATCTAGCGTTCAATTTAAAACTGCTAGAAGCATCCTTATCATATAATATATGTTCTAAAGGTTGGACTTTTAAAACATCTTTAAAAGAGTGGCCAGACTACCTAAAATTTTAGATCCGTTTAATCCATTGGATTAAATCCCGTCTATACGGCTGTGTTTCTCTAACGAGTTGTTTGCATTTGGTCGGTGGTCTGCTTAGAACTTTATAAGTTACTTTCAGTATGGCTTTATCGATTTAGCAGTACAGTAGAACCCCTCCAAACTGGACATTAAATTCTGTATTGATATATGTCTTGGAGAAAGATAACAACTTATGCACGGCGAAAGTCAAGCAGAAAACACTTAAAGGAGCTTTCTGCATGACCCTCACCCTGCATTAAGCAGCCACTTGCCTAAAAGTATACTATTTCTGATCTACTAGAATTCCGGTTTAGATGAGTATTACTGTATTTTTATTTACGTCGTCTGTGATGTAAAACATAGCAACAAAAGTGCATGTTAGCAATTCCTACTTCCAGTTTGTTTCGGTTCTACAACGCATCCTTAAAACGTTATTTCGTACATTTTCTCCCTAGGTAATTATCCTAAGAATATGAAGTCATTCAGTTGTGACGGAACAATCGTATGTGATGTCTAGTTATACATTCAGCAGATAGAAACCATGCAAGTATTGATCTGTGTTATAAAGATCTACGAACAAAAACAGCACTAATGCTGGAGAAGTGTTTTTGTTAATGCATAACAGAAATACGATTTGACCTGTGGTCAGTGACGTAGATATGAAATTGTGTTTGTTTCTGAGTGACAAATTGATATCTTTTCTTTCAATATGTTCTCTAATATTCGTTTTCTATGACTCCGTTCTATTGTTGCGGTTAGCAAGTCCTGCCAGCTAAATGGTAAGCAATTCATTTATTTTCAGTTCTAATTTCTAATGCATTAACCTCTATTCTGAGACGCAGCTCACTAAGTGCACTTTCGTGTACATGTTCAATTGTAATGTGGAAATTTCGTCATGGATCTACGACATGTTTGTTTTCCTCAGCTATGGAGGAATTTTCCTCGGGTGCAAACAAATCAAATACTCTGAATAATATCCATGCCAGTGGTAAATATATATGGACCCATTATCGATATGTTTGTATGGACGCTAAAATATAAAATCTGTTTTAGAACTAGATTTATATTTTCCGTATGGTGTATAGTAATTAGTACTATACTGGCAAGGGATACTGTTCATACAGTATAGGACACATATTGGTCCTTTGTATATGATTTCCGAATGGAAGATCCCATTATGTGCCTGTCGATTCGGGTCATACAGTATATGGGGTCAACCCTTAGGGACAACAAACTCATATTAAATGTCTTCCCACTGGACCCATATTGATACTTTTGTAGAGAGAAAGCAGGGTTAATTTCCTAAAATAAATCTTGGATAAGGCAATAATGACTAACGCACACTCGTTTACCATGAGTGTTTTCTATTTGTTCTTATAGTATATAAATGGTGTTTGGTTATTACGCAAAGGGTGTTTAGACGTAAATATAGTTTACTTTAGAATATTACATTTATATAGTTCCAAGTAATATGTTAGAAACTCAGTTA